>JAJOZX010014036.1:0-86257 GCA_023014485.1 Bathynomus jamesi | reverse complement strand
AGAATTCATTTGTTCTGAAATCTTAATATTTTGTAGGATTTTGTATTTGCAGCGTTTTTAAACTCTCTCTCTCTCTCTCTCTCTCTCTCTCTCTCTCTCTCTCTCTCTCTCTCATCCCCGAGCCAGGCGTGAGGCACGAAGGTGCTGGCCTGGATAGTGTTAGATGTACCGCGACAGTCGTTGCCGATAGAATAGACAAACTGAGCGCGTTTAAGGCTCCTGGGCCAGACCAGTTTCTCCCCAGAGTGTTGCGAGAAGTGCGCGACCAGGTGGCTCCCCACCTGGCTACAGTCTTCAACAAATCGTTGGAGATGGGCCAGGTGCCTGGTGACTGGAGGGAAGCCAACGTGACCCCTATCTTTAAGAAAGGGGATCACGAAAGTCCAGGGAACTATCGTCCCATTAGTCTCACTTCAGTTGTAGGTAAATTATAAGAAGGGATAATAGCTGATAGGATCGTTGACCATTTGGATTCCTACAAGCTGCTTCGGGACTCCCAACATGGGTTTAGACGGCATAGGTCGTGTCTCACCAACTTGCTCGAGTTTTTCCACGTCATGTTGAGTGAGTACGATAAGAGTAGGGCGATTGATATACTTTATCTCGACTTTCAGAAAGCCTTTGATAAGATACCTCACCGCCGGCTAATGGCGAAAGTGCGCGCGCTGGGTATCGGTGGGGAAATAGGTAGGTGGATTGAAAACTGGCTGAGGAATAGGCAGCAGAGGGTGGTAATTAAAGGGGCTAGTTCGGGTTGGGCCTCGGTCACTAGTGAGGTTCCTCAGGGTTCCGTTTTGGGGCCACTGTTGTTTACCATTTACATAAATGATATCGACGGTGGCATCGTCAGTCGGATCGCCAAATTCGCTGATGACACCAAGCTTGGGGCCAATGTTGGGACGCCCGAAGCGATCGAGGAACTGCGTGCGGACCTAGGTAGGATAGGAGAGTGGTCCGAAAAATGGCAAAGGCCGTTTAACTTGGGTAAATGCAAAGTGATGCACATTGGCTACGCCAATCCCAAGTCGGACTATTCGATGTTGGGTAGTAATATCGAGGTGACTGATTTAGAAAAGGACTTGGGTGTGCTAATTAGCAGCGACCTTAAGTTTACGAAACAGTGTGTATAGGTGGAAAAGAAAGCCCAGAAACTATTGGGTTATATCAGGAGGCAATTTCAGTTTCGGAACAAGGAGATTGTGCTCTCACTGTACAATTTCCTTGTTCGGCCGCTCCTGGAGTATGCTGTGCAGTTCTGGTCGCCCACCCTCAGGAAAGATATTGAAGGCTGGAGCGAGTGCAGGCGAGGGCCACAAAGTTAATCCCTTCCGTTAGGCATATGGGCTACAATCGACGGTTACGCGCCCTGAACTTGTTTTCGCTTGAAACTCGGAGGCTGCGCGGTCAACTGATCGAGGTTTTCAAGCTTTTACGCGGGTTCAACGATGTCGATTTTAGAAGTATGTTTAGTTTAAATGATAACCCAACTCGAAACAATGGTTGGAAGTTGGATTTGAAACGGTTTAGGACTAGTGTGTGTGGGAATTACTTTACGTATAAGATCTGTGACACATGGAACAGGTTACCTTCGGAAGTTGTGAACAGTTCCTCTGTAGATCAGTTCAAGAAAAGATTAGACCAAATCTTGCACACTATTTGAGTGTGTAGAAAATTTTCCGTGGCACCCGTTGCCATTGGTACCTCCTCGGTATGGGCCGCAAGGCCTTTTGAGGTACTTCTTTTCCTTGTAACTCCTTGTAACTCTCTCTCTCTCTCTCTCTCTCATTTATTAGGAATAAGTTTTGCGAGCTACGGGCGTTTTTAGCATCAGAATATCAGGATATCGTTGCTATCACCGAGTCCTGGATTCATACTGATCGTAGGGACTACGTTGGGGAGTTCAAAATTCCCGGGTATAGAATGTTTCGCAAAGACCGCACCCGTGGGGAGGAGGGAGAGGTACTAATATACGTGAGGGATACGTTGAGTCCGGTTGACTGCCAGTTCCGGTCGGAACAGAGCTGCTTGGCGTCGATCTGAACGTGGGAGGGACAAACTATAGGTTAATCTTGGTGTACAGACCTCCGCATCTCCTCCTCGAGGAGGATACAGCCCTGTACACCGAACTCCTTAGCCTGCTAGGGGATAGGGTGCGTGTAGTTTTAGGAGACTTCAACTGTCGTGGCATAAAGTAGGAAGACAGGACTGTTGATGCTGAAGGGAGGAGGCTAGTTGACTTTGCTGATGAAAACTTCCTCATTCAGTGGGTCAATGAGCCTACACGAGGCGAAAGCGTTCTAGACTTAGTATTCACGACCGAAGACAAGCTCGTCACTGGTCTCACCGTTGACGAATCGTTGGGCGGGAGTGATCACGGTCTGATTAGGTTCCGTGTGTGCGTCCCTTGGGTGAAGCGTAGTAACTCGAGAGGCAGTAAGCTCGATCTACGGCGGGCGGACTTTGTTAGCCTCCGGGATAGCGTAGGTGAGATGGGGTTAGAGGTTGGCGGCGATGTTGAGGGAGTGTGGAGTGCATTCCGAGACGAGTTTATGATGCTGCAGTCTGCTGCCATACCCTCAAAACCGGTCACCCCTGATTCAACGCAGCCTAAGTGGTTCAGTCGTGACATCGCTTCGGCTATCCGAAATAGGAAAGTAGCGTATAGGAGGGCGAAGGCCAATCGTTCCCATGAGAACACTGAAGCGTATGTCCGCCTGTGTAGGGAAGTGAAGGCGAAGGTTAGGCTAGCGAAACGTAACGAAGAACTACGGGTGGCAAGCCTCTGCAACGGGAACCCTAAGGAGTTCTTCAGTTATGTTAATAGTAGAAAGCCCATTAGAAACATGATAGGTCCGTTAAAGGAACGCAGCGGCGTTCTGCGGACCTCCGACGCGGACATCGCTAATGTGCTTAATGAGTACTTTGCGGGAGTGTTCACCAGGGAGGACACCCGCGTCATCCCCGAGCCAGGCGTCAGGCACGAAGGTGCTGGCCTGGATAGTGTTCGATGTACCGCGACAGTCGTTGCCGATAGAATAGACAAACTGAACGCGTTTAAGGCTCCTGGGCCTGACCAGTTTATCCCCAGAGTGTTGCGGGAGGTGCGCGACCAGGTGGCTCCCCACCTGGCTACAGTCTTCAACAAATCGTTGGAGACGGGCCAGGTGCCTGGTGACTGGAGGGAAGCCAACGTGACCCCTATTTTTAAGAAAGGGGATCACGAAAGTCCAGGGAACTATCGTCCCATTAGTCTCACTTCAGTTGTAGGTAAATTATTAGAGGGGATAATACTGGATAGGATCGTTGACCATTTGGATTCCTACAAGCTGCTTGGGGACTCCCAACATGGGTTTAGACGGCATAGGTCGTGTCTCACCAACTTGCTCGAGTTTTTCCACGTCATGTTGAGTGAGTATGATAAGAGTAGGGCGATTGATATACTTTATCTCGACTTTGAGAAAGCCTTTGGTAAGGTACCTCACCGCCGGCTAATGGCCAAAGTCCGCGCGCTGGGTATTGGTGGGGAAGTAGGTAGGTGGATTGAAAACTGGCTGAAGAATAGGCGGCAGTGGGTTGTAATTAAAGGGGCTAGTTCGGGTTGGGCCTCGGTCATTAGCGGGGTTCCTCAGGGTTCCGTTTTGGGGCCACTGTTGTTTATCATTTACATAAATGATATCGACGGTGGCATCGTCAGTCGGATCGCCAAATTCGCTGATGACACCAAGCTTGGGGCCAATGTTGGGACACCTGAGGCGATAGAGCAACTGCGTGCGGACCTAGGTAGGATAGGAGAGTGGTCCGAAAAATGGTAAATGCCGTTTAACTTGGGTAAGTGCAAGGTAACTTGGGTAACTACAAACTTGAAATGAAGTAAAGAAATCGCTTCATTATTTATAACGATTTTAATACCAACATAAGTGTACATATAAATTATCTTAATTCTGATCCTCACAGTTCCGACGACGTTTTTGAACTTCATCCAACTTTTCGACCGATTTCTGCAATGACTGTAAATGAATTTTCATTTCCAGCAATAATAAATCGCTTGTGGAGGTCTCGCATAGCGTCAGAGTTTGAGACACGCAGTCAGGAGAGAATCCAATCTCTTTGAAGATGCTGTCAATTCCATTTATCGTAGATTCACTGTATTCACTCTATTCCAATGAAGGAATAACCACGAATAAAATCAGAGGTTTTACCACTGTTGTCACCTTTGCTGAATCGTTCCCCAAAATGACTTACAATAACTTGTTTTAAAAAGTAATCTCATTTTTATACACTTTCTTTCGCGTTATCCTAGATTGTTTTCTCGAAACGTCTCGCGTTTTTAGGGTGAACCCTGTGTTTAGATATTTTATTTGATTTTTAGTCCAGTGCCAAGAAAATTTCGAGTATAGCATCTCAAATGAGTTCTAAAAAAGAAAATATCATTTTGTGTAATACAACTCGCATTGAACGCCAATTGCGTTACTTTCATTATGTCAACATTAAGTGAAGCCCTCACATTTTCTCCTTCTTGAAGCCTTCAAGAAATCACGAACCTGGACGTCAAGCGCATGTTCGAGTAATATAATGAAGCTCTAGTATCTCTTTCAGCTGAAGGTAATACGATAATTAACGCCTAATCTGTAATCTAAACAGTACTACCGACTAGGCAAAATCTATGGACATTCGGACGCGCCAACAAGGGTCAAAAGTGAAATTTGTAGCAAGCCCTTTTCAAAACGATAGTTTCAACTATTCGGAATATATTAACTGTCGCTGCAAAAGTGTTGATCAAAGGAAGGAATTGGTAAATAACAGGCCATGAAAATCCTCCTGATCAGCAGCCCACGTATAAATATACAGTGATTGCTTAGAGCAGTAAGTCCGAATGAAGCGTGCAGGTGGCTACTGTCGGTGCAATCTCTTTTTTTTCGACTTTATGATGGTTTAAAGGCGAGTTATCTGTTTTTCACAGTGCCGAAATTTCTACTGTGGTTGCTAAATACTTGTTTCTTGTTAAAATTATGAAGAAAACCAATATAAAAATGAGGTATTATGACTGAAAGTAAGGTACTTTCATCACTTTAATGCTTGCTTAGCATCATCCGTCATGTTTTGCCACACGTCACCACGTGGGGCGTCGGTATCGCCAATTTGGGATAGACGACTCGCCATGGCTCAGGTTTTTCTTCAAAAACTTTATCGTTTCGGCCTAGTATATAAGATAATGTTGATATGGTAGGTGGAAGACAAGTTCAAGCCTATTACAATTATTATTATTATTAATGTTTTTATTATTATTATTATATTATTAGTAGTAGTAGTAGTAGTAGTAGTAGTAGTAGTAGTAGTTGTTGTTGTTGTAGTATCATTAGGTGATTAGGTGTATAGTTGCTTTTTTTTCCTACAAATGTATACTTATTTCATAGTACATTTATTTATATGTAAGCTTTAATACTATGCCTTTGCTACTCAGACAATGCCATCACATTATAATAAGACTCGGACACCAATTCGAGCAGGATAGGATCAAGCGGCACTAGCAGAAGCTGTCAGCAAAGTAAAATCGCGAGAATTGGGAGTTAATGCAGCAGCCAGGGCATATGGAGTTCCATCTAGAACCGTGCGCAGAAGAATTAAGACAAGAGACTCTGAAGAAACTGAATCAGAATCTGACGTCAACAACTGTGTGGAATGTCTAGATAGTTAATTCAAAACAACATCAAGATCTGACTGGTTGAAATGCACTAAATGCCAAAAGTGGCTGCATGGAACATGTACTATGTACGTACTTCTCTGCAACGTATATGACAAATTTGAAAAACGTAAAAGAGGAAAAAATAACTTTCTATGAGGTAGGATAAGTAATCTTTCGGTGGGGCATCTGTCCTTCGAGTCCCGGGGAGAGATGCCTCGATTAGAATGTTTTTTAAAGGGGTGTAATGCAAACACCATTATGTATGAAGGTCTCAACTAATTTTTTCCTTTTGAGGTAATGATTGTACGATGTCACGATAACTTAAGTGTTTTGTTTTCCATAAAAAAATCTAAATCGAAAAAGTCGGGTATCTGTACCTGTTTTACGCTATAAACAAGGAGGGAGAGACAGAAAGAATGTATATATTGTAGTGTAGAATAGGGTGGGTCAAATTTTTAATCAGGATTTGTACGGGTGTGGAAACTTGCTCCTGCACTATAAAAACAAGAACACAACATGAATTTAAGATTTGATCATTTTTAGGGGTGCCAACTTTTCATTGAATTTGTTATGTATGATTGAGGCGCCGACGATCATCACTGGTGTGAAAACCCGTTTCCTATGCCATTGTGTTCCACAGCTTTCCTTCTTTTGAATAGATATGGATACATTTGGTTAGTTCGTCACGAAAGATTATGAAAATCTGTTTATTTCAAGTTTGGTAATTCCCCTCCATCAATACACAATCGAAAGGTTGTGTCGGCAGAGTGACGAACTGGCCAGGGTTCATCAGCCAATAAGCGTTACTTAAAGCACACAGTTCCTGGAACGATGCATCACGCAAGATGGCTCGCAAGAGTCAACAGCGTTCTTCGTTATTACGTGCCAGTAGAGGAACCAACTCATGAACTAATGTGCTTGGTAGAATATATTATTAAAGTCTATGTTCCAACATGGTTCAAAATTAAATTGAACTGCGAGTATACTGATGGAGCTAAAAGTTTCCACTTCTTATTAACCCAAATCAGTGAGTTAACTGACAGAAATGTCATTGAAGTTGGTCAAGGTGCATTAAAATGGAACTACTATTTGGTCATCCAGAAAATATTATTCTAAGTGCAGTCATTGATGATCGTCTAGAAATTAGAACTGAAGCTGCGAATATGATCATTAAAACAAGACAAACCATCGGCATTGGATGATTGTTTCCAGTCAAAAATCAAGGAAATTACAAACCAAATTTGAGTTAAAAAAAAAGACGCTGTGTAGGCTATTAATTGCACTTCTTTAAGGAGTCTGATTTAGTGCAAATATTTTTTGGTTTTCCCTGTTGTTGCATCTTCATGTTGTAGTTTGAAGATCTGAAAATGAATAACTTAAGCAAATTTTACAGAAACTAACGTAAAATTGAACATTCACTCAATATATTTTGGTTCACTTTAAATTACTTTATCTTAAAATTGATGCACTGGAGTTCTCCGTTTTTGGTCATTAGGCTCACTCATTGTTTGTAAAGTTCAACAATTTTGAACGTTTGTTATTAAGTAAAGTTCGTTATTAATCGTTTTAATTATGAAAACTAAACAAAACAACAAATTCATACAGATATTGTTTAATACTTATTCTGAAAGTTGTCAACAAATTAACCATTAACAACATAACTATTGAAATTACTAATATAGAAATAGTCTCCATATTCAAGTCTGAGTTGGGACCCCTAAACCTGATCGAAAAAGCCTCAAATTTCATAATGAATTATTTGAGAATAAGAATAACTTTCTAAACCCATAACATAACATAAAGGAAATCCAATTTAATTTCGACCCACCCTCGTGTAGGCACTTTTCCCAGGTTTACCAGGTTATATTTATGTGTGTATATATATATATATATATATATATATATATATATATATATATTCCGCGCAAGACGAGAGAGAGAAAACGGAACAAATGAAAAAATGAGGTAACCACCTGGGAATCGAACCCGGGATCTTCCGATTGCCGGTCAGACGCGATACCATTACACCATGGACCTCACTCTTCCAAATGCCGTAATTCTTCTACATACTCGCAGAAACCAATGCCCCAAGGGGGCACCTCCCGCATGCCGTAACATTATATACATTCAACTGCAAAGAACACGCAGTATAAATAACGTAAAGAACGACGCTTGTATAGGAGATATTCCGCGCAAGACGAGAGAGAGAAAACGGAACAAATGAAAAAATGAGGTAACCACCTGGGAATCGAACCCGGGATCTTCCGATTGCCGGTCAGACGCGATACCATTACACCATGGACCTCACTCTTCCAAATGCCGTAATTCTTCTACATACTCGCAGAAACCAATGCCCCAAGGGGGCACCTCCCGCATGCCGTAACATTATATACATTCAACTGCAAAGAACACGCAGTATAAATAACGTAAAGAACGACGCTTGTATAGGAGATATTCCGCGCAAGACGAGAGAGAGAAAACGGAACAAATGAAAAAATGAGGTAACCACCTGGGAATCGAACCCGGGATCTTCCGATTGCCGGTCAGACGCGATACCATTACACCATGGACCTCACTCTTCCAAATGCCGTAATTCTTCTACATACTCGCAGAAACCAATGCCCCAAGGGGGCACCTCCCGCATGCCGTACCATTATATACATTCAACTGCAAAGAACACGCAGTATAAATAACGTAAAGAACGACGCTTGTATAGGAGATATTCCGCGCAAGACGAGAGAGAGAAAACGGAACAAATGAAAAATGAGGTAACCACCAGGGAATCGAACCCGGGATCTTCCGATTGCCGGTCAGACGCGATACCATTACACCATGGACCTCACTCTTCCAAATGCCGTAATTCTTCTACATACTCGCAGAAACCAATGCCCCAAGGGGGCACCTCCCGCATGCCGTAACATTATATACATTCAACTGCAAAGAACACGCAGTATAAATAACGTAAAGAACGACGCTTGTATAGGAGATATTCCGCGCAGTTGAATGTATATAATGTTACGGCATGCGGGAGGTGCCCCCTTGGGGCATTGGTTTCTGCGAGTATGTAGAAGAATTACGGCATTTGGAAGAGTGAGGTCCATGGTGTAATGGTATCGCGTCTGACCGGCAATCGGAAGATCCCGGGTTCGATTCCCAGGTGGTTACCTCATTTTTTCATTTGTTCCGTTTTCTCTCTCTCGTCTTGCGCGGAATATCTCCTATACAAGCGTCGTTCTTTACGTTATTTATACTGCGTGTTCTTTGCAGTTGAATGTATATAATGTTACGGCATGCGGAAGGTGCCCCCTTGGGGCATTGGTTTCTGCGAGTATGTAGAAGAATTACGGCATTTGGAAGAGTGAGGTCCATGGTGTAATGGTATCGCGTCTGACCGGCAATCGGAAGATCCCGGGTTCGATTCCCAGGTGGTTACCTCATTTTTTCATTTGTTCCGTTTTCTCTCTCTCGTCTTGCGCGGAATATCTCCTATACAAGCGTCGTTCTTTACGTTATTTATACTGCGTGTTCTTTGCAGTTGAATGTGTATATATATATATATATAGGTATATCCCGGTTTTCGCAAGTTATGTTCCTCAGACTCATTACGAATAGCGAAAGTGCGAATAACGAATAATTTTTCCTCCTTATAAATACATGTTTCATAGGGGGATGCGTTCCGGTGGCCATTTTCCAGAAGGTAAGTCATTTGGATGTATTCCCATACGATACATAAAAACAAGTATAAAACACAAATACAGACCTGTTTTAGCATAGTAAGTTATGAATAGCATCAAAGACCGTGCCTTTTCTTGAATAATGGCCTGCGATACGGGCATGCTGCGCTGCGTTTGATAGCAGGCGGAATTGTGAATTATTTTTTCCCTTATCTGACATTGCGAATTACGGAGCTGGTTTTGCGAATAGCGGAATTTGGTTTCAAAAATATTTTACGAATAAGCGAAGCTACGAGTATCGAAGTTATGAATAACGGGGTACACCTGTACAGTGTACACTGTACAGTGCTTCAGTGCGTGAAGTATGTACGAAACGTTTCCGATAACTGACCCAAACAAATATACTAGATATATTTTTAGGTGTCATTGAAATTATTACAAAAAAAAGTGTATCTTCTATCGTAGGCTATTTCTTATAATAATTGTGAAGAAAGTTTCCGTTTATTTCAACAAAAATATAGTAAACCACCATCAAATGCAACCACTATTCGATACTGGAAGCCTAAACTTGGAAAGAGGGAGTCTGTTTAAAGATCGTCCAAGACGCCGAAAGCCAGTGACGGCGACAGGATACAACAACAAAGAAAATGTTCTCGCCACTCTTCAAGTCGATCCAAAGACTTCAACGAGAAAAGGCGCAGAGGAAGTGGGTATTTTCAAATTTTCAGTAGCAAAAATATTGAAATCACAGGGTGACCACGAATCCACGATTACAAACCCATTTACTCTCAGTTCATATACGACGATGATTCTGATAAACGGCTGCAGTTTGTTGAAACAATGAGACAAAAGTTCAAGTGATCCAGATTTCGTTCAAAAGATCAAATTTTAAGATGAATGTGAATTCGGTTTAACGAGTAAAGAAAACAAACCCGACGTTCACTACTGGGCGAAAAAATATCGCAAAATACGATTGAGTAAACCCGTTAGAACGTCTATACTAACAGTCTGGGTGTGCATTGGTTATTCAGGACTCGTTTCCTTTGACATATCGAGAAAAACGATGGATGGGAAACGCTATTGCCAGGTATTGAGAGACAAAGTTTTGCCACAGTTTACTAATGGCGATGGCAGGAATTTGCTTATCAACATGATGGAACACCGCCACATTACTCTGCAGGTGCACCGTAATATTCTCGATACGAACCTTGAAGGAAGATGTCTTGGCGGCGAGGTCCCATCGAGTGGCCAACTGGATCACCTGATTTAACCCATGTGATTTCTGGCTTTTGGGCTTATTTGCGTCACAAACTCTACACTCCTGGTTTCATTTATCGAAATGTGAATGCCTTTGGCCGCAGAATAGATGAACAACTGAAAAGGATCCCACTCGATATGTTCAGAAGAACAATAAAGAGTTTCACAGAGAGAATCCACAAATGTATCATAGCGGATGGAGAACTCTTTCGAGATTAAATTACAATTTAACAAAATATTTGTATGAATAAAATTCTTTTAGACTTTTGTTTGATTTCTTTCATCCTTTCAACACTTATCTGTATAATGTTGTTAACTAATTATTTGTGTATAAAATCCTTAAAGACTTCTCCCACCCTGAACACTGTAAAAAAATTGGTAAAATCAAAAGGAATATTAAAAGGAAGTCTGTATTTGAATTTTACACAAATAAATTTTTTTTAACTCAATCAACCTCCAGATATTTTGTGTAAAATGCATTTACATATCTTTATGGTTAATTGTAAAAGGTGTAAAATTACCAAACTTTATGTGAAAATATGCAATGTGTTTTCAGTAAATAAAGTAATATGTGGTTTCCGTGAACTTTTAAAAAGGTAAAATTGGGTTGTAAAAATATATAATTAACTGGCAATTTTGCTGTCATAATGTTAAGTGAATTTCAAAATTTATCTTTTCTGTGAAATAATATTACTGCACATACGACATACCCAAAACGTTTCTCAATATAAATTACTTATTAGAAGATGGGACTGTAATCCATAGGTATAATATAAGTTAATTGATTACAAGGTACAGTTATCTTACATTCATGAGTATATGGCATATGAACGACAGTTGATAGATTTTGTGTTGAGAAAAATAGTTGGCTGTCATGTGGCAAGTCTCCAACGACTCTATGTTGTTGAACGAATTTTGCCTGAATTTAAATCCCTTTTACCGTTCAGTTAATGATCTTTTAATAAAGAATGAGTGGTGAATAATTGTAAATTAAGGTCGCTTTTAAAATAGCCTAAAAATGATACTAAAATTTGAAGTGTCCAGAATAGGACTTCGCAAAGTAATGAGTTGTGACATCTTTGACAATAACTTGAGAGAGACGCCCACTTTGGGATTTCAGTAATGAACTAGAAAGGAAACAAAATTTATCTAAAATGGGGGTACACCCACAGGACGAAGGATGTTCCGAGATAAACCAACCAAGGACAAGTACACTAAAATGTATAAAAAGGAAAGGGTATTTCAGAGCCAGTTATTAGAAGCTATTTACTGAAACAGTTCAGGAAAACCAACTCCAAAAAATGTCAATGTCATTACTATTCATTAATATCCTGACGATTGTTGTATTGAGCAATTTCGTTTGTGGAGACAGTAGTGAACCTACGATCAGAGAAACAGAAAACCTCTTCGAAGAGATTGGTTTCTCTCCTCACTGCGTTTCTCAGACTTTGGCACTATGTGAGAAAACGGCAAGAGATTCCTCTTTGATGGGAATGAATATTCACTCTCATTCAATGCAAAAGACAATCGCCAAATTGAAGGAAGTTCAAAAACGTCCTCGAAATTGTGCGGATCTTTTCAACTTCGGTGATAGAGAGTCTGGCATTCGAACAGTGTACCCTTTCAATTGTTGCGAAAATCGACCAGTTTCTGTTTTCTGTGACCAAAATACTGACGGAGGGAGATGGGCAGTGATTCAACATCGCGATGCTCTTCCACAAAGAGAAAACTTCTTCAGGAAATGGGTTCGGTACCAACTTGGTTTTGGCATCGTGACGGGAGAATTTTGGCTCGGCCTCAATAATATTCATGCCCTCGTTAGTGATACTTTGATGGAACTGTGGGTAGACCTTGAGGACTTTCAGGGAATAAAGCGTTGGGCGAAGTACGAACACTTTTACATCGGAGATGCCACTGAGAAATATCGACTAGCTTTAGGAGAATATTCTGGAAACGCCGGTGACTCTTTAACTCGTCACAGCGGTCAAATGTTTTCAACGAAAGATCAAGATAACGATGCAAGCGATGGAAGCTGTTCGAAGACATACCGCGGTGCATGGTGGTATAAAAATTGCCATGGCTCAAACCTGAATGGTTATCAGTATGAAGGAAACCACACTTCCACTGCTGATGGCATCAATTGGTACGAATTTCGTGGTCATAATTACTCTTTGAAGAAAACTTCTCTGAGCCTTAGACCGAAATTCCTCAATTTAGTTAAAAATTATTTATAAAATCTTGAAATATGAAGAGCTCTTCTGAAATATCTTTAGAGAGGTCAATTGTATGTTTGAAATAGTTAGTAGTATAAATCATAGTAGTAGTAATAGTAGTAGTAGTAGTAGTAGTAATATTTTTCTGTCCTTGATTGCTGCGAAATATTCAAAGTACGGAAGAGAGTTCAAAATATTTGATATTCTCTAGGTCTAATGCAAAGGTCACCAATAGCTGAACAACAGACCGGCTGACGACGAATTTTATAAGAACCGACGGGAATAAATCTCCTATGCTGATTAGCTCAAACGATTTACTTTGAAAGATAGGCCAACCAAATGCCATTTCGAAAATCAAAATGCAATTTTGTCTACGCTTTTCGTGAAGTTCAAATTTAGTTTTCACTTAAAGAGATTGAAATTGGTGATTTTAAATTGATTTCGTTAAAATAATATCGGCCACATTACGAAAACACTCCGAAAATAAAGTGCGGGTAACGGATCTTGGTAGAGATACAGAAATGGTGCATCAGTGCACTTTTTCAACGGTACAATGGTGCACTTTGCAATGGGGCAATGATTTAATAGTAATGACTTCAGTTTTGTTTCTATTTTGTAAGAGGTATACCCAATGAATAGCATCTTAAAATATTTTTCCTCTTTCGGCAAGGTTGGTATTGCTGAACTTGGCCTATAAACATTATCTAACAATTATTTTCTGTAGTTCTGAATTAAAGGTTTGGAAATATATCGAAATCTAATCTAAAGATTTGTCGAAACGTCTCAAGTACAAAAAATAAACGGAAATATTTACTGTTATATGAAAAGATGGACCAACATAACAGCAAACATTTCCGTTTATTTTTGTACTTGAGACGTTTCGACAAATCTTTTGTCATCATCACTGAATTATAAATTTTAAAACCTTAAAACAAAAATCATTCTAGAATAAATAATTAAAATTACATCAAATACAAAAAAGAAATTAAAATCATTAAATTTAAATTAAATTAAATTAAAATTACTTCACCTGGTAAATACACAATGATTATGTCGACTTCCATATTCGGCAGATACTGAGAGAAAACTGAGTTAAAACGTTAAAAATTTCATACCAATTTGAATTTAATTAAAAATCTTAAAAGGACAGAACCTAATCTAAAACAATATATAAGTCCAAATTCACTATAAGAAACTCAAATTTGCCTTAAATGAGATTATTAACCAGAAGAGGAAAATCAAAAACGAAAATGAGAATGCATCTGCCCTGAGTAATTTCCTTTCGAAACGACCTCATTTGGATTTCAAAAATGTGCTAAACAGGAAAGAAAAATAATCTAGATTTAGGTACGCCCTCAAAATTCCGGATGTTTCGAAAGATATAGACGAATGATTCTGCGGATAAAAATGTATAAAAGAAGTATAAACAAGAAGAGAAAATATGGTTGAATCAAACCCTCTGGTAACTTTTATGATCTTTGCTTCATTGAACAGATTCGTTTATGGAGACAGTATTGACTCTAAGATGACAGGACTTTCCAACCTTTATGAAGAGATTGGATTCTCTCCTGCTTGCGTGTCTCAAACTCTGGCGCTTTGTGAGAACTCCGTAAAGAATTCTTTTTGCTCGAAATGAAAAGTCAAGTGCATTCAGTCGAAAAGCGAACCGCCAACTTGATTGAAATTCCCAAACATCCTCGTAATTGTCAAGAAATTTTTAAACTTGGTGACAAAGAATCCAGGATTCGAACAGTGTACCCTTTCAGTATTGAAACCCGACCCGTTTCTGTTTTGTGCGACCAAACTACTGACGGAGGTGGATGGACAGTGATTCAACATCGAGAGGATCTTCCAGAGAGAGAAAACTTCTTTTGGAAGTGGGTGGAGTACCAACTTGGTTTCGGAAACCTGACTGGAGAATTTTGGCTCGGCCTAAATAACACTCATGCCCTTGTCGGTGACACTCTGATGGAATTGAAGGTGGACTTTGAAGACTTCGAAGGGAAAAAGCGTTGGGCCAAGCACAATATTTTTACATCGGAGATGCCGTTCAGAAATACCTTTTAGATTTAGGAGAATATTTGGGTAACGCCGGGCATTCATTCGGTGGTCACAACGGTAAAATGTTTTCAACAAAAGATCAAGACAACGACACTCTTACAGGTGGAAGTTGTTTGAAGAATCACCGTGGCGCATGGTGGTATGGACACTGCCATTCATCGAATTTGAATGGATATCAATTTGAAGGAAACCACACTTCATACGCTGATGGCATCAATTGGTATAAATTTCATGGGAATCATTATTCTTTAAAGATAACTTCTCTCAGTCTTAGACCAAAATTCAAAAATTAAATTCGATACTCAAAATTGTCTGAAAACCTCAGAATAAAGACATATTAATTAACTAATATTAAAGAACACGTAATAATAATAACAATAATAATAATAATAATAATATAAAATAGTTGTTTATTTTCCAAAAAACACAAGTACAGGGAATGTAAATGTATAAGTACTGCCATGGAGCCATAGTATTTCATGTAGTTTCCACCGTACGAGGTGTTCATAAAGTAACGCAAGTGAATATGATCAAGTGTACATGCATAATTGCATATTCACTCGCCTGACTTTATGAACACCCTGTATTTCTTACATTCATTACCTAATCGCTGGGTTGTGATATGTCTACAATACGTTGGATTAGTTTTTCACTAAAATGACTTAAAAACCTACTTGAACTGCTATTTAATTATACATAGTACAGTGAATTTAAATGAAATAAATAATGGATGTAGAACCTAAAGAGTTTGTGTTGAGATTATTCTAATGTTGAATAAAACGGGAATTAAAAACAAACTCATTTTCTTTAAAGGTTTTATGACCAATGAAGAAAACGGAATGAGGGAACGACATTGAAATAAATGAAAATTTTATTTTTCAAATGAATACAAAAATTTGTACGAGAACCATTTTGTTTTTTGTTTCTTGATTATTCTAAACGTGAACTCATTCGTATGAGAGAGATTTTGTTGATATTTCGAGTGTGATTTCAAGGTTTTGGAAATAATGGTTCTGATATCTTAGATTTATTGAACCGTTTACTTGGTTGTTTGATCTGATTTGCGTAATTACATAGGAATTTCCTTATAAAATGTTTTATGCGTATGTGAGCGGATATTTACCTTACGCGAGTCCTTTAGCTTAAGACTTTTTAAGGATATAAAGAAAGGATTTGAGGGGTCACCATTGTTTAAACACCCGATATCATTCTCACAATATTTGATACAATACATTTAATGATGTCCTTCCTTATGCCGTATTTTCCTTAATCTGTGGTTCTAATACAGATTCACCAATATATATTTTAAAATGTTTAAAAAAAAAGTGTGTATATATATATATATATATATATATATATATATATATATATATATATATATAGATATATATATGCCAAGTTTTACAATCTATTGTTGCGTTGATGCGTTCTTTGAAGGTGAGCTTCTCATCTAAAAGTACACTTAATATTGTTACTGTATTCTCTTAATTATTCTATTATTTATATGATTACGCAAGTTTATATTCTGCTTTTTAATTTCTTAGGATTATATATGATGCGTTTCACAAATTTAAAGTCACTTTACTTGTATTTAATCCATCATAAATATGTATTAGGTCCACGTTTTTTGTTTCTGGTACAGTTCCTGAGTCGTTATCGCGTGAGTGAGGGTTGTTATGCCATTTGAATACTGAATACTGGTTTCATTACCACCAATATATTGTGTGTATATATATGTATATATGCGTGTGTATTTCCACATGAAATGTGGAATGTTTATCAACGCTGCTTGAATGACGAAGACAGGACTAACAATCACGCAGAAGCTGCGCACCGAAGACTGCAAAATGAACTTGGAATGCAACATCCTACGATTTGGAAATTTATTGATGGTTTGAAAAAAGTTCAACGAGGAAGAGATCTATATTACGAGCAGCTGATTGCAGGGCAAAATCCTCCAGTCAAGTTAAAAAAATTCAGAGAAGCAGATGCAAGGATAAAATCAATTGTCAGTAAATTTGACAGTCGAAATTCTGTTGAATACCTTAGGGGAATTGTCCATAACTTTTCATAGATATTTGCATTGTTATCCTTATTTTATTTTTTTTACTCCAATAAAGTACTTTCATAAAGCAATTTTAACACACTTGTTTTATTACACACAATTTTCATAAAAAAATAATAATTTTTCTATATCACGGCGAGTTGGCCGCGGCGAGTTGTCTTATTCCCTATAACTGCGGCCAGTTGGCTCCGGCGAGTTGGCCGTGGTGAGTTGGGCTGCGGCTAGTTGGCCGCGGCCAGTTGTCCTAGACCCTGCTCGGAGACACTAGCACCGGAGTAAAAAATATTTATCACGACTTTTTATGTTGAATTTTGCTTCAATCTTTTTTCCATTTAGAATTGAAATTTTAAGTGTCTTCCAATTAAATCATACCTTGAATATATACTTTGAATATTTCCTATTTGTTTAATTTTTCTTATTTACAATTAACTTTTTGTTGTGTCAAAAGGAAAATAACTCATTTGTCCTTCTTCATCGATTAACTTTATGTTTATTCAGTAATAAATAATCTATAAAAAATTATGAAAATGGTAAATGTGATAATTATTAAAAATGTGTTGAGAAAAGATGTTTCAGGAATGCGAATGATAGCGTCAGTTGCGAACTAATATAGTGGCGGTTAACGCCAGTCTTTTATTTCTGATCTTTACATTTTTTTTTGTTATGAAAAAGGGCTCAAAATGGAGAATTCCTTCATAGTTGATTTGTATGATGACTTTAATATAGGAAAGTATGAATCTGAAAATAGAGAAAATAGTGAATTGTTTCCTTATTTGGAACATTTAATTAATGAAAAATGAATTACGAGATTTCAAGTTACTCTATCCTTTTCTACAAATATAGAATACATCAAGAAAAAATCTACAGACATTTTGTATAAAATTATTATATATACACATGTAGGTTCATGTTTACTTGCAACAATTTAATAAAGTACTAAATTTCCCGTAATAATATGGGTACTAGGACCGTTCGCTACTGGACAATTCGCTACCGGACATTTCGCTACCGGACATTTCGTTACTGGACGTTTCGCTACTAGGACATTTCGCTACCGGACATTTCGCTATCGGACATTTCGCTACCGGACATTTCGCTACCGGCATCTAACTTCTCTGTCGTTAAAGAATTTTCTCCTATAAGAGAACATGCCCAGTCCTGCAATCTTGCCCTTTTGGATAAACATTTTAAAATTTTAGCCTCATCATCTGATGACACTTCTCTTAGAATTTTTAGAATTTTAGAATCTCTTGTGTTCTTTTAATTGTTTATACTGTAATGTTACCTAACCTAACCTAAACGCAACTCGGAAGAAGAAAAAGTATAGGGACTGTGAGCAGAGGATCCATAATTTACTGAGAAGATACGATTCTGGAAATAAACTGGAATTCCTTCGCGCTATTGCGCATAATCTTAAATATTTTTAGATATTTTATTCTATCAAATGTTTTATGCATTCTTTCATTCTTTTTAAAAAATAAAATTCTTTTAATAATTCATGTAATCATGCGTAATAATTTATGTAATTCATGTAATCATTTAATAATCCTTGTATTCATTTAATAATTCTCGTAATTTTTTAATAAATTTTATTACCTTTTTAATTTTACTTACTGGTAAATTTATATATGGTAGCGAACTG
Source organism: Bathynomus jamesi (assembly GCA_023014485.1). Lineage (NCBI taxonomy): Eukaryota > Metazoa > Arthropoda > Malacostraca > Isopoda > Cirolanidae > Bathynomus > Bathynomus jamesi. The sequence goes on along the minus strand of JAJOZX010014036.1, from coordinate 67,662 downwards.
TCCTAGTAGCGAAACGTCCAGTAGCGAAATCTCCGGTAGCAAAATGTCCAGTAGCGAACTGTCCGGGCACCAATAATATGTAATGTATTGAGAGTGAACAAAGTAATTTGTGCTTTTAATGTAGTTAGAAAAAGGAAATTGATAATTAAGTGGTAATTTTGGTGTCACAATCTGTTTCATGACATAAAAAGGGGTTCCATTTTTTATGTAAATTTCAAAACTTACCTTTTCATTGAAATTCTACATAACAAAAAGGTTGATGCGTATAAATTACTCGTAAGAAGAGAGGACTGTAGTGCAAAGGCATAATATAAGTTATTCAGCTGCCATTTATATTTAATATTCATAAGTAAAAGACACATGGACAAGAATTTAAAGTGTGGGAAAATAGGTGGATGTCATATCGCAAATACCAAACAATGCTATCTTCTTGAACCAATTTGAAGCGAATTTAAATTCCTTTTACTGCTCAGTTAATTGTCCATTAATAGAGAATAAGTGGTGAATAATGGTGATTTAAGTGCGATTTTAAAATAGCCTAAAGGTGACACTGAAATTTGAAATGTCCAAAATATGACTCGGGAAAGTAATGAGTTGTGACATCCTTGAACCTAATCTGAAAGAGACGCCCATTTTGGGATTTGAATAATAACGAAAAAGTAAATAAAATTAATCTAAAATGAGGGTACACCCACAGGACGAGGGGTGTTCCGAGATAAACCAGCCAAGGACAAGTAGATTAAAATGTATAAAAAGGAAGGGTACTTCGAAGTCAATTATTAGAAGCTATTTACTGAACTGGTTCAGGAAAATCAGCTCCAAAAATGTCAACTTCAACACTTTTGATTCAATTCTTGACGATTATTGTGCTGAGCAATTTCGTTTGTGGAGACAGCAGTGAACCTACGATCAGGGAAACAGAAAGTCTCTTCAAAGAGATTGGTTTCTCTCCTGACTGCGTGTCTCAAACTCTGGCACAATGTGAGAACTCCGCAAGAGATTCCTTTTTGATGGGAATGAAAATTCACTCTCATTCAATGCAAAAGACAATCGCCAAATTGAAGGAAATTCAAAAACGTCCTCGAAATTGTGCGGATCTTTTTAACATCGGTGACAAAGAGTCTGGCATTCGAGCAGTGTACCCTTTCAGTTATGGGAAAATCAACCCGTTTCTGTTTTCTGTGACCAGATTACAGATGGAGGGGGATGGACAGTGATTCAACATCGCGATGCTCTTCCACAAAGAGAAAACTTCTTCAGGAAATGGGTTGAATACCAACTTGGATTCGGCATTTTGACGGAGAATTTTGGCTCGGCCTCAACAGAATTCATGCCCTCGTTAGTGATACTTTGATGGAACTGAGGGTGGACCTTGAGGACTTTCAGGGAATAAAGCGTTGGGCGAAGTACGAACACTTTTACACCGGAGATGCCACTGAGAAATATCGACTAGATTTAGGAGAATATTCTGGAAACGCCGGTGACTCTTTTCTGATCACAGTGGTCAAATGTTTTCAACGAAAGATCAAGATAACGATGCAAGCGATGGAAGCTGTTCGAAGACACCGCGGTGCATGGTGGTATAAAAATGCCATAGCTCAAACTTAAATGGTTACAGTATGAAGGAAACCACACTTCCTATGCTGATGGCATCAATTGGCACGAATTTCGTGGTCATTATTACTCTTTAAAGAAAACTTCTCTGAGCCTTAGACCGAAATTCCTTAATCCCGTTAAAAATTATTTATAAAATCTTGAAATATGAAGGGCCCTTCTCAAATATCTTTCGAGAAGTCAATTGTATGTTTGAAGTAGTTAGTAGTATAAATAATAATAGTAGTAATAGTAGTAATAGCAGTGGTTGGTGCGATAATATGTAATTTCTTAATGTTATTCTTAAAAAATATAAAAGTGTCATGGTTGACTTTAGTGAAAGAAATTCGCTCTGCGTTCACTCCATAATGGAATGTGGCTAAAATATTTTAATGTAAAAATGTAAGAGACAAGAAACTAAATTGTAAAATTTAATATTCTTTTTAGTCATATTTGAACTTGTAAATTTTTTTTATACTTTGCGAGTTAATATATATATGTATAGGATGGTGTACAGAAAATTCGGTCTTGAAAATTCGGTCTCGGAAAATTCGGTCTTAGAAATTTCGGTTAGGTTAGGTTAGGTTAGGTCAAAAAAATTGCCCCGAACTAATAATGCCTTGAAGCATTTCATTCCGCATTGAAATCATCAGTTAGAAGCAGACTAAAATTTCACATTTGCAACGAGGAGACAAGACAAGTAAAAAGAAAAAATATGAAACACGACTTGCGCATCGAAATACTCGCGCAAAAGTATGTTCAAAGTGATAAAATTGCCTTCTTAAAATCTGTTGCTCATAGCTTAATTTCATTTTAACTTTTCTTTTCGAGTCTCAAGACCGAATCTTCCAAGACCGAATTTTCTGAGACCGAATCTTCTTTTATGTTTTATCCATTATTTAGGGTATCTTTTTAAGTTTTAAGTTTTAAACAACAAAACAATTCCTTTAATAAATCTTTTCAAATTCTCGTTTATGTTTTCATTATACCTGGCAATTTTCCAAGACCAAATATTCCTAGCACCGTATATGATGCTACATTTTTGAGGTGGTTCTGCTTTTGAGAAAACAACACGATTTTAAACACTGACCAATTACCATGTTTTTCATTAATGTTGTTCATATAATTTTATTTAAAATATCAGCCTAAAAGTGATCAAATGTTGCTAAAAAACCTTCTTTTGTCATATCTTAGTCTCATTAATTCTTACTGTTAAATATTAACAGTAATTTGTTATAATTAATTTTTAATATGGATTATAAAGACCTGTAAAATTAAATTCAAATGTGATTTAATTCAATACCTAATAAAATATCAACTTGAAAGGGATCAAATAATGCAGAATACCTTATTTGGTCATATCTAAGACTATATTAACTCGAGTTGATGATAATTACGAGTAATTTATTAGTTTCATTCTTATGACATTAATTAGGTGTCAATAAGTATTTTACAATAATGTATCATGATACGTTCCGGATTTTCAATATGGCATATTTTCCTGTCCTTGATTGCTGCTAACTATTCAAAGTACGGAAGACAGTTTACAATATTTGATATCCTCTAGGTCTAGGGCAGAGGTCACCAATAGGTGAACCACAGTCCGGATGACGACGAATTTTATAAGGACCGACGGGAATAAATCCCATACGCTGATTAGCTCAAAGGATTTACTTTGAAAGATAGGCCAACCAAATGCCATTTCGAAAATCAAAATACAATTTTGTCTACTTTTTTCGTGAAGTTCAAATTTAGTTTTCACATAAGAGATTGAAATTGGTGATTTTAAATTGATTTCGTTAAAATAATATAGGCCACATTACGAAAACACTCCGAAAATAAAGTGCGGGTAACGGATCTTGGTAGAGATACAGAAATGGTGCAATAGTGCACTTTTTCAATGTGCAATGGTGTACTTTACAATGGGGCAATGGAGCACTTTGCGCCAAAGTGTTAATTTTCTCTTTTTTTTTAAAGCCAAAAGATGTGTTATAAAATAAGTTTAGGTTCCTACCAGAATCTCTTCTTATATTTTGACCAACGTTGTTACCGATAAAAATGTACAAAAGTACAAAATAAAAAGTATTTCCAAAGTTAGTTTGTACAAAATCTGCAATTTCTTATTATTTAACAGTCGGGGGTTTTGTCTGATTCGACACTGAAGGAGCTGATAATGATAATTTGGTTCACCTTCCATTTTGAAACATTAAAATTGATGTCGTGGTTCTGCAAATATAATTCACAATTTTTATAAGATAAAATTGTAAAATTCAAAGGTTAAAAGCTAGAAGTAACTTCATTAAATACAAAAATAAAATCCCAAAGTCGATAATTTACTTACTTCCACGTAAAATGTAAACGGAAGTTGGTACAACCTTTGGAATTAAGAGGATTATAAATACATAGGATAAAAATGTATACAGAAATATTAAAAACAATTAAACCAATTATAAATGATCAAATTATATTTTCTAAACGCGAAGGTTTAAATTTCAATTAGGAGATATAAAAAGGACTTATAGTCATTTATAGTTGGTTTGATTTTGTGTATGTATAAGACTTATAACATCTTCAAATCTGAATTACTATTACATTTATCAAGATTGCAGAAAACAACATCATGACCGCGAATGCTCGAATGGGAACGGCGTGAAAGTAGTCTGAGAGTAATATAATCAATCCTACGTTTTCGTATCTAAGTATTTTAAATTGGCAGTCGGTGCAGCCAACAAAAATAACACTGCATGAAGGACGCGTATACTTGTAATTCATACCCGAACACCATTCCCGAATTCGATATTATTTGTTTAAATGAGGATTTGATAGATTTCTTGTTAATAAAAATCAATTTAAAATTAATTTGGTAATAATGATCTAATATTAATGACTTCAGTTTTGTTTCTATTTTGTAAGAGGTATACCAATGAATGGCATCTTAAAATATTTTACGTCTTTCGGCAAGGTTGGTATTGCTGAAATTGGTCTCTAAACATTATCGAAGAATTATTTTATGCAGTTCTGAATTAAAGGTTTTGGAAATATATTGTTACAAAAATATCTGTTAGGTATTTCAATTGCCTCTTCAAATTATTGCAATAAGGTAAAATTTATTGTCATTCTCAGTGATGTAGGGATGCTATAAATTTTAAACAACTTAGGTGAAGAACGAAGAAAATTAGAGAGAGATTCTATGACAGGTTTCTTCCTCGATCTGAAAGTTGTTTCGACATTTCATAATTAAGATATCTAAAAGGGAAAGGAAGTTGTTTATTTCAGTTCTCAAGCTAAATTTTATATTTAAATGTTTACTACTGAGGTAATCTAAAAACCAATTGGCTTGATCAGTAAAGTCAAATAAAACTTCTATAAAATTTAGGTTTGAACTGATAAGGGCAATCATTCACCAAATAGTCGTTCATGATGAGAGATAAAGTGTTAATATTTTTGTCTCGTTTCGCAGTTTTTTCTGGTTTATAAAAGCAGGAATCTGTAAATTATCTCAAAGTGTAAGTAATACATGGCTCATTGGGCCAGTTACTAAAATGATGCAACCAAATCTTTTGCCTTCAAACGAAAATGTTAACTTTTTAGTCACCACAAATGTTAAGGAAGAGACGATTCGGAAAAATGGTGCAGGAGCTGTAATTGAGAATTGGAGTTTTGGAAAAAAGCAAAAACACACACACCACTTAACAGAACAACCTTTGTAAAGCATATACTGTAGATGTTTTCACTGCAGTAACTGTGCTTTGTAAGATGCTTTATAAATTCAATGTAGTGGCACATGGTCAAACACTGTTAAGGGTTCTTCGAATTTGAACAATCCTCCTTTAGAGTAGGGACTCTATTGCTGAGTGTATTTTGACGGTTGTTCAACCACCCTCGTAACAATAAAGGTCATGTGACAGAGGCAGGGCGGGCGAGAGCTGCCACGGGCCCTGGGGAAGGATTGGTATATGGGCCCCCCTGTTTGCTCAGTATTTTATTATGAATGTTTTTTGTGTAGGCCTACATAACAAGCAAACTGATTATATGTCCAAGTCACTATTCAAAACATAACAGTATTAATAAACAACTCAAAAGAAAATGACCATTTTATTTTTCGAATCAATTACTGTATATTAATTCTATCACCATACAATTTACAAATGCAGTACAAGTCCATGCAGGCAAGACAATTGTTTACTGCAAGATTTTCATAATTAGAAAGTGTACTTTCTTTGCCTTCTCTGAAGCAAAGTGGTAAATGATTCTGATGAAATTTAAAGTACGGGGTAACTGGCTTTCAATTACAATTATTTCCAGATCTGTCAGTCGGTCTTGGGCATTGGTGGACCGCGGGTAATATTTTATCCGTTTCAGTTTGACTATGTTAATCTGTATAAAATGTATGTTCATTTATTATATTTCCCCTCTGTTATTTAATCAATTGCTTTATTAATATTTTTAGATTTTATCCCCCCTCTTTCCTGGCCCCCTAGAGGTCCGGACCCCGGAGATTTAACCCCGCTTCCCCACCCATTCGGCGGCCCTGGACAGAGAGGGCCCACAACCATGGATCTATATATCTCTGGATGCAAAGGACGGTCACCCTTCCAACTATTTTCGACATTCACTATCGCTTAACTTCGCTGATTTATGGGCAACGGTGTTCCAACATGGCTACATTTTGGAGTCGACATTTTTGGGCAACACAAAAATAATTGTCTTACGCGTTCGGAATCTTCTTTTAACTCGCGTCTTTCTTGTGTCGATTGGCAAGTCCCACTGATTAAAGACAACCCGGAATGAGCGCCAAGATTAGAACAATTTTCCTGGATAGTCTTCATAGAGGGAGACTTACATCTGTGAGCATGAGTCAAATTGTGGAGGTGTTTAAGAGGTAGAAACCCTCATATACTGTATATAATTTGTATGTAGCTCAACCTAACTCACCACCTCTTGAATAGAAGGTGAGGGCGTTAACCATTAGACTACGAGTACGAAAGAAAATCTAAATAAAGTGGTGGTAATCAGCTCGAATGCAAAGGGTTAATACGTAAACACCTCTGGGCGCGAAAGCGTTTTGCGTTTCCTCAGTTAATGGAATATCCTCAAGGTTTTACTAACTTTTATCATGTCGTAATCCAATCGTTAGTGACCTCACCTCGTACTCAAGAGGTAGTGGGTTGAAGTAGAGATGGAACCCAGTTTTTAACCGGTGATGAAAATTTTTAATCATCACCGAAACCGACGATAAGAACCGGTTTTCACATTTTTACGCAAGTCTCCGATCACTTTCATCCATTTTCTATGAAACAAACGTTTCCAAACGTTTAAAAACATTAATTACGTTTTGCATCGTTTCGTATCGTTTTTTGTTTGTTTATAAGTGTACATAATTGATGCTTCCGTCTTGAATGTTATGTGGATGATTGCACATTGATCAATTAAGATTCTAAGATTTAATACTCCATCATGTCAAAGAAATCAAATGCTTGGTATCATTTCACTCTTAAGAATAAAGAAGAAGCAGAGTGTATGACATGTCACAAAGTTTTAAAGTGTTGTGGAGGTTCTACTTCAAGTTTATCATCCCACATAAAAAATATTCATTGCATAAACATCGACCAGATTAATCAGCCACTGAAGAAACAAAGAACAGTGGAAGAGTTTGTGCAAAAAAAGTCCATAGAAGAGGAAAATTTCGAAACTTGCGTGTGTAGATGGACTGAGTTTCCAATCAATTGCTAAAAGTGAATTCATTCAAGAAACAAAGCTGGGCACTTGCGGCACTTTTTGCGGTACTGCGGTACTGCGGTACTACCGCACTACCAAACCGGTACCGCATAACGCAGTACCGCAAAGGATCGCTGAAAGTACCGCAGTACCGCTACCGCATTCAAATTTCCCGCGGTACTTTCCGCGGTACCGACAAACACGACTTTTCAAAAAATTAACACTTTTTTTGAAGTAAACCTTATTACAGGAGTACAGTAAGACGAATGCTGCGTGTGTTGCATCAGCCTAACTCTAGACACGTTAAGTTTTCGTTCAGAATATGTTACGTTGCCATCCTATCGCTGCGGTAGTACCGCTTTAGAAACCAGGTAACAGTACCGCAGTACCGCGGAACGCACCAGGGGGACCTGAAAAAGTACCGCAGTACCGCGTAACGCACTGGGCATGCTGAGGTACCGCAGTACCGCGTAACGCACCCCCAAATTTTGGTACCGCGCCCACCACTGTCAAGAAAGCCTAAGAAAATAAAATACGACAAGCCTCATCCAACTTCCCATAATGGTGTCAGAAAAATGGTGCTTAGTTTTTATGAGAAAAAAAACATGAATTGGCCAACTACTTCAAGAATCAGGTGAGACAAGGAATCCGCTATTCATTAACTATGGATGAGTATACATCTTTGTAAAACCAAAGATATATTAATATTAATGCTCATGATGAAAATCAACATTGGTCTCTTGGTCTCATGAAAATAAATGGTTCTCTCGATAGCACCAAAACTATTGCAATCGTTAGGAAAAGATTGGAAGACTTTGGCTTGGACCTAGATAAGCATATCGTGGGTTGCACCACCGACGGTGCCTCAGTAATGGTCAAATTTGGAAGAGAAATAGTACCTGATCACCAGCAATGCATTGCACATGCTATACATCTCGCGGTTTTGGATATCTTGTATTCAAAAACGGCTGAAAATTCAGTTGAAGGGGAAAGTGACCTTACCCCTGAAGATGAAGCCATCGAAGAAGATGAACACTCTGCACATGAGTTAAGCGAAGATGAGTGTGAAATTTTATGCACTGATACAATTTTTGAGTCCGACATAGATGACGTAATTGTTCTTCCAAAACTTCGAGAAGATTACTTAAAAGTAATAAATAAGGTGAGAAAAATCTGCCGCATATTTCGAAAGTCTCCTTTGAAAAATCAGAGATTGCAGGATTTTGTCAAAGATGAATTTAATGGAAAGGAAATGAAGCTTATTCTTGACTGTAGAACGAGGTGGAACAGTCTTTTGGCCATGATAGAAAGATTTTTGAAACTCAAAAATTGCAATCCAAAGGCCCTCAGAGTGATACGCTCAACAGAGACGATTTCAGATGAAGAATGGAATGCTTTAAAGAGCCTCTTTCACACGCTTCGTCCACTGGAAATTGTTTTGAAGGGACTCTGTTCCGAAGATGCAAATTTGCTCAAAGCTGAATCTTCCATGAAGTTCATTTTGGATAAATTAATTTGAAAGCAAAAACAATCCTTTAGCTTTTGAGCTACGTCAGTGTCTCATTGATCGCTACTCATCGAGAAGACAAAAAGAAGATGTCGCTTTGCTGAGTTTTCTCCACAATCCCGAGGTCTTGAAAAATTAATCATTAGCACCGTTCCTCTTTCCTTCAAGACAAGCACTTAAGAAGTATGCGGATCATACATTTAAGAGGCTTTTTCCAGAAGTTTCCCAGATTTCAGAAACAGACGACCAAGTCCAATCAATTGCTTCGAAACTCAAAGATTCACAATGCAGCTCAGGTCGTGAAGTAAATGATGACGATCAACTTATGAACGAGTACATGTGTGAGATGACCAAACTGATAATGAAACTCAATAAAGATTCTTCTGAGACCTTTGACGTAAACAATGAATTCAAATATTTTGAAGCTACTTTGAATAGAAGCGAAAATTTGGATCGAATGTACGAGGCGTTGCTTACAATAAAAGCCACCAGCGTAGAGTCCGAGAGAGCGTTTTCAGCTACTGGTTTATTCGTCACAAAGATTCGATCAAGAATGTCAGATCAGACACTTAATGCTCTTTGTTTTCTCAAGTGTTATTTCCAAAATCAAGTTCGATAATAAACTTTTTAATTCAAATGTTACACATACTTGATTGAATCAATTAAAAACTTATTTCTGTTTAATATTTTGATCATTTACCTCCCTAAAAAGCATCTAGAATCCCATCGGAGAAAACCGGTAAAAACCGGCTTTAAGAATATAGCGACGGTGAAAATCGGTTTTACACTTTTCGGTTATTTTCCATCCCTAGTTGGAAGCCTGGTTGAGGTATATACCTCGTAACCTCGTAACAGTTCCGCTATATTATATTTCTGTTTTAGGTATTTGAGATGAAACTTTGTTTTTCAGGTTTTTATTGAAAATAAAGTAAAAATATTAAATTTCTAATCTGTTTCCAGGTTTACCAAAGTTTCATTTCGTCACTTTTGATTTCTTATACTGAAAACTATAACAATACTCATAGGTAATAAGATCAATAAGATCAATGCTTTGCTTTAAAGAACATTTGTATAAGTTAGTAAGTTAGTAAATTGAAATGTGCAAACAGCGATTTATTTACTCAGAAGGTTAAAGCATATTTGCGGCTACATTTCGGTCATACAATACAATTATACGGAAAGTCTTAAATATAAATTTCGATTTACATTCGATGGGAGTTGGGGTGAGGACGAGGGGTTAGGAGTTTCTTCTATTTCTGTTTTTTTTGTTTTAGGAAATGGCGTGTTTTGAAAATCGAGTGTGTTTGATAACAATCTTATAAAAGCGAAGGTTTCGCATAATCCTCTTGATGAATCGGAATTTTTTCTTTTGCTTAATATGTGGACTTTTTTAAGTAACTGTAGTTTAAACAATTTTTAGTGTCTACATTTTATAATTCTTTATTTTTTATTTATTTATGTAGCTGCGTGGTTTGTTAGCGTATGTTTTATGTATAGTATCATGGTATCATCGCATTTTTAAGACAAAAATCTTATGGAATATTTTACTGCTTATTGAAGTAATTGTATTGAGATCTTCCTGGACCTATCTCGAGCGTTGGACTCAAGATAGCAATCGCGTCTAATCAAAAATGTGATAATTGCGAAGTCACGCGAGTAGTATCAAATGTTCGATTAGTGAACCCCTTCTATTTTGGTGTTTAGTAACTGACCTTTGTAATTGTGGTAACGAAACCAGTATTCAGTATTCAGATGGCATAACACCCCTCACTCACGCGATAACGACTTAGGAACTGAACCAGAAACAAAAAAACGTGGCACTCATCCATATTTATGACGGGTTAAATACAAATAAAGTGACTTACAGCAACAATACAATACAATAACAATATTAGTTGTACTTCTAGGCAGAGCTGGGCACTTGCGGCATATTGCGGTACTGCGGTACTGCTGCACTACCAAACCGGTACCAAACCGGTACGCGGAAATTTGAATGCGGTAGCGGTACTGCGGTACTTTCAGCGATCCTTTGCGGTACTGCGTTATGGGGGCCCGGGGTGGTAGTGCGGTGGTACCGCAAGTACCGCAGTACCGCAAAATATGCCGCAAATGCCCAGCTCTGCTTCTAGGTGAGAAGCTCACCTTCAAAGAACGCATCAAACGCAACAAGTAGATTGTAAAACTTGGCATATATATATATATATATACATTTTAACTGCAAACACACAGTATAATTAATGTAAAGAACGACGCTTGTGTAGAAGAGCGATCCGCACAAGATGAGGAGGGAGAACGAGCAAATGAAAAATGAGGTAGTTCCCAAGAATCGAACCCGGGATCATCCAATTGCCGGTCGGATATGTTAACCACTACACCAAGGACCCGATTAGTCAGTACTCGTAATTCTCCTACATACGAGCGGAATCAAGTGCCCTGAGGGGGCACCTTCGCATGCCGTACATATATGTAGGAGAATTACGAGTACTGACTAATCGGGGTCCTTGGTGTAGTGGTTAACATATCCGACCGGCAATTGGATGATGCCGGGTTCGATTCCTGGGAGGTACCTTATTCTTCATTTGCTCGTTCTCCCTCCTCAATTTGTGCGGAACGCTCTTCTACAAAAGCGTCGTTCTTTACATTAATATATAAATATATATATATTTAAAAAACATTTTCAAATATGTATTGGTGAATCTGTATTAGAACCACTGTACTCCCTTACATAACATAGCAATTAGGGAAAATACAGCAGAAGGAACGACATCATTAAATGTATTGTATCAAATATTGTGAGAATGATATCGGGTTTAAACAATGGTGACTCCTCAAATCCCTTCTTTATGTCCATAAAATTTATTAAGCTGAAGGACTCGTGTAAGATAAATATCCGCTCACATACGCATAAAATATTAGGCTTTCGAAAGGCCTTTCAAAAGGACATTATATATATATAATATATATATATATATATATATATATATATATATATATATATATATATATAAATGGATAGCTAGATAGATATATACAGGGGCTGGACAGAATAATGGAAACACTCACATTTTCGATGCTATATTTTCTGGTATCATTAATGGTATTATGTACTTTATTAAATTCATAACCGTGGGGACTGTTCCTCGAGATACAGGAGCAATTATGGGATTTTTATTATTGAAACACCACCCAAACGCCATTAATGATATCAAAAATACAGCACCGAAAATGCGAGTGTTTATATTATTTTGTCGAACCCCTCTATATAGATATGCTATAGGCAAACTATAATCCAGGCATTGTGTAAAATGCCTGGCAATTTTAGGTAAAGTATGAAATATAGAGGTTTTCAGTGTTTCTGTTATACTTTACTTGGGTATTCTGTATAATTCCTACGTATTTTATAGAATGCCAAGACTGATTTGGGTAAAGTGTTATTTTAATATCTTCAAAAAAATTAATGGAAGCCTACGGGAAAATTATTGAATGCCGGGTTAATTGAATGCGCAGTTAGGTTAATTGAATGACAGGTTAGAGTGGTTGACGATTGGTTAGGTTAAGTCGTGATATTTTCGTTAGTTTTGATAGTAAACGAAAATATTATGACTTAACCTAACCATTCGTCAAGGACGTACAGTTGACCTAATAGGGCATTCAATTAACCTAACCAGTTGTTTGAACTTGTTGAGCCTGTCTTTAACACATTGTCCGTATCAGGTCAGGCATTGTATAGAATGGAGAATATTCTGGAAACGCCGGTGACTCTTTATCTTATCACAGCGGTGAAATGTTTTCAACGAAACATCAAGATAACGATACAAACAGTGGAAGCTGTTCCAAGTTATGCCGTGGTGCATGGTGGTATAAAAGCTGCCATAGCTCCAAACTAAATGGTTTTCAGTTTGAAGGAAACCACACTTCCTACGCTGATAGCATCAATTGGAGTTTATTTCGTGGACAGGACTACTCCTATAAGAAAACTTCTTTGAGTCTTAGACCAAAATTCCTTAACTAAATCGAAAATTATTTAGAAATACCATCAAATCTGACTAGGCCATTCAAAATATGTTTCGAGAAGTTACTCGTACGTTTCAAGTAATAGTAAAAGGTGCAATAATATCCACTTTCTCATTTTTATTCCTTAAAAGTTTTTTGAATGAACTTCGTGTCAGAAATTCGCTGTATATCCCATTCAGAATGAATAGTTCATCAGATGTTCATATCGGGTGATTTGTGGAATAGAGATCGTCTCTTTATAATGTAACTAATTAATATTTTAGTGAAACTATAAAATATACAAGAAATAAAATTGTTGTAAAATTTCATATTTTCTTTTTTATCCATAATTTTTCTTGTCAATTGTGTGAGTGAAAAATCTTGAATATTTATCATGACTTTTTATGTTGAATTTTGCTTGAATCTTTTTTTCATTTAAATTGAAATTTTAATTGTCTTCGAATTAAATAATTTCGTTGAAGATGCTCGAAATGAGAGGTCTTCAGTGAGAACCGTTGTTGAAGCAGTATCCCGAACTCTTTTGTAACTTCATATACTCTCAGACCCCTTGTCACAGAAATGTGGACTTCACTTTGCCTCGTCACGATCGACTTTCTCCCGACCTCCGTTCGTGTAATATCCGTTCGAGTGACCTTCATTGGTTTCACCTCTGTTAGTTCGACCATCGATTCTAATATTTCATTTAACATGTATCGCTTCACTGTTGAAATATGAAATCTCTTCAGCATCTCTACTCAACAGTCCCGCCCCTCAATCTCTTCAACCGTAGTTGAGTCGGAGTCTTCATCACCTCTACGATACTGGTAGAAAAAAAAATGCACTGCGACCACTACGAGTAAAAACGGTCATCTCCCCTTATCATAGCCTGCTTTCGGTGCTAAATTTATGTACTTAGTATTACTAAGTACATAAATTTAGCACCGAAAGCAGGCTGTGATAAGGGGAGATGACGGTTTTTACTCGTAGTGGTCGCAGTGCATTTTTTTTTCTACCTAATAAAGAACTAATAAGAACTAAGAACTAATAAGTTAGTTTTGCCCCCCCTTGCGAAAAATCCTGCGGACGCCCCTGTTCCTGCGTATAAATTACTTGTAAGAAGAGAGGACTGTAGTGCAAAGGCATAATATAAGTTATTCAGCTGCCATTTATATTTAATATTCATAAGTAAAAGACAGATGGACAAGATTTAAAGTGTGGGAAAATAGGTGCATGTCATATCGCGAATACCAAACAATGCTATCTTCTTGAACCAATTTGAAGCGAATTTAAATTCCTTTTACTGCTCAGTTAATTGTCCATTAATAGAGAATAAGTGGTGAATAATGGTGATTTAAGTGCGATTTTAAAATAGCCTAAAGGTGACACTGAAATTTGAAAAGTCCAAAATATGACTCGGGAAAGTAATGAGTTGTGACATCCTTGAATCTAATCTGAAAGAGACGCCCATTTTGGGATTTGAATAATAAACAAAAAAGAAATAAAATTAATCTAAAATGAGGGTACACCCACAGGACGAGGGGTGTTCCGAGATAAACCAGCCAAGGACAAGTAGATTAAAATGTATAAAAGGGAAGGGTACTTCGAACTCAATTATTAGAAGCTATTTACTGAACTGGTTCAGGAAAATCAGCTCCAAAAATGTCAACTTCAACACTTTTGATTCAATTCTTGACGATTATTGTGCTGAGCAATTTCGTTTGTGGAGACAGCAGTGAATCAACGATCAGGGAAACAGAAAATCTCTTCAAAGAGATTGGTTTCTCTCCTGACTGCGTGTCTCAAACTCTGGCACAATGTGAGAACTCCGCAAGAGATTCCTTTTTGATGGGAATGAAAATTCACTCTCATTCAATGCAAAAGACAATCGCCAAATTGAAGGAAATTCAAAAACGTCCTCGAAATTGTGCGGATCTTTTTAACATCGGTTACAAAGAGTCTGGCATTCGAGCAGTGAACCCCTTTCAGTTATGGAGAAAATCAACCCGTTTCTGTTTTCTGTGACCAGATTACAGATGGAGGGGGATGGACAGTGATTCAACATCGCGATGCTCTTCCACAAAGAGAAAACTTCTTCAGGAAGTGGGTTGAATACCAACTTGGATTCGGCATTTTGACTGGAGAATTTTGGCTCGGCCTCGACAATATTCATGCCCTCGTTAGTGATGTTTTGATGGAACTGAAAGTGGACCTTGAAGACTTTCAGGGAATAAAGCGTTGGACAAAGTACGAATACTTTTACATCGGAGACGCCACTGAGAAATACCGCCTAGATTTAGGAGAATATTCTGGAAACGCCGGCAACTCTTTAGCTAATCACAGCGGTCAGATGTTTTCAACAAAAGATCAAGATAACGATGTAAGCGATGGAAGCTGTTCGAAGACATACCGCGGTGCATGGTGGTATAAAAGCTGCCATAATTCCAACTTAAATGGATATCAGTACGAAGAAAAACCACACTACCTACGCTGATGGCATCAATTGGGAGGCATTTCGTGCTTCATATTACTCCTTAAAGAAAACATCTTTGAGCCTTAGACCGAAATTCCTTAACTAATTTCAAAATTATTTAGAAATATCAAGAAATATGAATAGTTCTTACGAAATATCTTTCGACAAGTTGTAATAGTAAATGTACGATAATAATATACACTTTCTCATTGTTATTCCTTCAAATTACGATTTTTTTAAATGAATTTCTTGTCAAAAATTCTCTGTATACCAATTAGATTGAACATATCGTAAAATCTTCACATCAGATGATTTGTGGAACAACATACATGTCTTTATAATGTGATATTGTAGCTAATTAATATTTTAGTGAAACATTGTAATATATATATAGAAGAAATAAAAATGTAAAATTTCATATTTTCCTTTAAATGGTTCTTGACGTCTTGTTTTATAATATAGGAAATGTCTAGTGGGCTTTTCATAATGAACTTAGCTTTCGGAAATGAATAATTAATAGCTATTTTGAAATGTTTACTAGATATTTCAAATATCCGACAACGGTGCTTAAATGTTTCATAAGTTATTTTTCTATCATTTGCGTCTAGACGCATGCGCATATTTTGAAATTGTGACGCAGTTTATTTAGTGTTTGTATTTATAGGGTATCTCGAAAAGAGAAACTAATTATTATATTTATGCATTTATTCATTTATTTTATGTATGTTTAGAGCTTGTAATTGTCTTTAATGCATTTATTAATTTTATTTATTTGGCAGAGCCTTGGCTAGTAAAGTCTTTCAACATTAAGAACCAACCTGTGACCGTGAGCCTAGCCTTAGAACTAAGCCTTTTCATACAAAGTAGGCCTACTGGCTAGGGTTGCCAGATATTTGAAATGTCCGTGCGGGACAAAAAAATTTCTGAGTTTTTTTCCAAGCCTAAAACGAATTCTGAATTTATTGCTTATTGGCTCTATAATAATCACGAATGAAGGATGGCCGATTCTCTTCTACAGTCAATGCCGTAAAGTTGCAGTCGTTTGCCAGGTTGTTCAGTGATTGGAGAAACTCGTCTATACTCTTAAATATTGTAGTATACATCGCTTTACTAATTATATTTTGACATGTGTCAATATTTTTCTGAACTTTTAATCTTGTTCAAAATTTTAGCTCCATCTTCTGACTTCAAGTATAACTGAAATTCCTTGCAAGTCATGATTGTAAATAATTAATTAAAAAAATATTCTAAATTTTATAAATAAAGCCAAGTGTGTGTGTGTGTGTGTGTGTGTGTGTGTGTTCCTCTTTTACGCAAATGCAGCAATTTAAACCTGGACGATTTCTTATAAAAAGTAGACATACGTACAGATTTTATTTGAATTACACAATCCCAAGTTGTATGGGGAAGCAATCGCAGGATTCACACTAATTCAAAGCTTACAATATAACTACAGCCGAAAAACTGCCAACTCGTGGCCAAACAAAACATTTTGTAAGCGTTATTTAATTTCTAGGATGTTCTAGAACATTCAACATTACTCTACAAAATTCTACAGGACCCTACATAATTCTAGAAAATTCTAAATTGATTCATCCCGAAAAAAATTGCTTAAAAAATATTTTTTGCGGGACATTTAGAATACAAAGGGATTTTTGGATCAAATGCGGGACTTCTGGCAACCCTAGCCTACCCTATGTTCAATCTCTAATTTAGATAGCCTACATATACTTGAGAAAAGATATTGATAAGTTAGAAAGGGTTCGCGCTAGAACAACCCAAATAAATACAGAACTGAAAAGTAAAATATTTAAGGAAAACGTAGCTGAACTCTAGATATGTATTCCCTCGAAAAGTGGCGACTTAAACGAGAACTAATTTGAGTATTTAAAATTGATAAATGGCTTTGATAATGTAAATTACAGAAAGTTATTTCATAGGATACAGAGTCAATTACAAGAAGAAATTAATATAAATTGAAAGTTAAAAGTTTTTAAAAGTAAAATAATTTATTTAGACAATTAATCTAAATTTAAACTTAAATTTAAACTCTTTAAAATTTCAAGCATTAGACATTCATTGTTAGTCAATTCATTAAACATTACATTTATTAGACATTCATTGTTAGGCAATTCATTAAACATTACATGTATTAGACATTCATTGTTAACTAATGTGAAATGTGTAATGCATTAAATACTTCAAAATATACAGAAATGGGACAATGAAACGTAAATTACCTGGATAAAAAACTTGAATATGTATCACTAATTTTTAAAGTTGAATTTTGTTTATTAAATCTTTGGAACAAGTGTAGTTTACGTCCTCCTGTGGTGCCTAGGTGTAGTTTACTTTCCCCTACATCATCCTAGTGTAGTTTACGTTCCCCTACATTATCCTAGTGTAGTTTGCGTTCCCCAACTTTGTCCGCGTTTTCCTAATCAAATAAAACGTCAAAACTAACGAAAATAACACGACTTAACCTAACCAGTTGTCAAGGGCATGCAGTTGACCTAACCGGGCATACAGTTGACCTAACCGGGCCTTCAATGGCGGAGGTCGGAATAACATTGAAGGCCCAGTTAGTATTTGAAAACCTCTATATTCAAAATGTCATAAAAATCTGACCATAAATAAAGAAATTACACAGAGGGTGCTTTTGCTTTAGGCGCGCCATAATATTTTCGGTAGTTTTAAAGTTTTATTTGATGGATTCATTTAAAAAATGTCTCCTAAAGATCTTAGTGTAGTTTACGTTCCCCAACTTTGACCTAGTGTAGTTTGTGTCCTCTTTTGCGTCAGGGAGACATAAACTACACTTGCTCCAAATCTTTTTTTACTTTTTTAGCAGTTCGACATCCAGTATGAGGAGTATAGAATAGAAAGGGCGTACACCCGAAAATCAAGTTTTGAGATAAACGCAATTATTAAAGTTAGCGAACGTTATTACTTCACGACTGAACCGAGTTTAATGGTTTTGGTCTCAAGCCCGGGTGGGGGAGCGTCACACCCACGGAATACAGCATGCTGATTGGTTACTGCACGAAAACGGGATATCGGGAAATCGGGGGATACGCCTGTGCTATTCTAATCGGCTCATATTTAGAATGAAAATGTGAAATGTTTGTCATTAATATTATTTCCCGTATGCGGACATTTCTTTGAAAACAAAACTTCGAAATCAAAAACTTCGACATCCAATAACTTCGACAAAAAATTACTTCGAAAATAAAACTTCGAATTAGGTTAGGTTAGGTTAGGTTAGGTTAGAATAATAACAATAACTTCGACAAAAAATTACTTCGAAAATAAAACTTCGAATCAAAAACTGCGGACATTTCTTCGAAAACATAAAAGGATAATTATAAAATATTACACAAATCTTTTATTATTATTAACCTCTTTTATTATAAAAACCTCTATGCCATCCCTCAATCGCATTGTTGGTTTTCGGTAAATCGTTTTCAACTCTTTCATAGCATGACCACATGTCAATTTTAAATTTGGCAGCACGACGTCTTCCCCGTCTGTCAGGACGGCCGATCCACGTATCTTCGAAGTAATCAACAACAGGTTCTGCTTCATGTGGAAGAATGTTTTGTTCAATTAGCATATTAAATCCCTCGACAACTTTGTTAGGTGGCACGAAGGCAAGAGCTGTAAGCATTCGAATATTTAGAGCGAATTGGGCATCAGTGTCGTCTCGTGCTTTGAGTCCATATTCACAGACTTTCCTATATAAGCATTGGCCAAAATGGAAAAAGCAACCATAGTTTGCAACTGATTGAAATTCCAAAGTTAATGCATTAATCATTCCTGTTTCAAAATCAGTTAAAATTGAATCAATGTTTAAGTTAGGAGCGAGGACTTTTACTTGTCTCAAAATGTTTATGTTTTCGAAGAAATGTCCGCAGTTATTGATTCGAAGTTTTATTTTCGAAGTAATTTTTTGTCGAAGTTATTGGATGTCGAAGTTTTTTATTTCGAAGAAATGTTTTCGAAGTTTTGTTTTCGAAGAAATGTTTTCGAAGAAATGTCCTTAAATCATTATTTCCTTGAAGATTCTCAAAATTAGCGGTCGAAAGCTTGGAGTAAATGTGTAAATAGCATCAAGGCAATTATTTTGTTTACTGAAGCATTAGGACCTATACTGCTGTGTTCAGTGAAGCATTAGGACCAATACTGGTGTGTTTACTGAAGCATTAGGACCTATACTGTTGTGTTTACTGGAGCATTAGGACCTATACTGGTCTGTTTACTGAAGCATTAGGACCTATACTGGTGTAAATACTAATGTTAATAACCAACCTTAATCTCACCGAGAATATTATAGTCGTGAATACAATGTGAAGTCGATCAAATGCTTTAATCTCCAATAATTTATTGTTCTCAAGAAACGTTTTCTCTTCAATGAAATACATTCACAAGTTTAGAAAAGGATTCCAATATTACTACTACTACTACTACTACTACTACTACTAATAATAATAATAATAATAATAATAATAAATAAATAAAAATAAATAACTGATATTAATGGTGAGAACTTTAAATTTATTCCTTAGCAGAGATAATTGAAATGTACACTCTTTCCTCGAATTTACACATTACAGTACTTCACCACTTTATCCAAACCACCACCCCTCCCGCGATACAACCATTCAAGTTTAGCAGCTAGTAGCTTTATTGTCAAGTACTCAAGTACAGTACGTACGTGGTCGAGGTACAAATGAGGTTTCCATACGTGGTTCATCACCGGTGGCTGCGACAATTCTTCGCGTTATCATAATCGAATGAGCGGTTAAATTCATAATTTTGTCATTAGTGCGCACTGCGGACAATCCTCCCTTTATAGAACCGTGCGCATGATTCACCAGGAACGAGATGCATCGTAAGTTTTTGTTTACTTCTGAAGGCAACAGAAATACATCGATTCCAATCACGAGTACATCCAGTAGTATAGCCGCAAAAGGGGAGAGTGCAAGAATGTTGCAGGTTATTATGTAATGTTGCAAAGGGGGGTGGGGGTTGTTGTAAAGGGGGAGGGGGTGGGGGTTGCAAAAAATAAAAAAAGAAAAAAAAGAAAAAGAAAAAAAATCCCCCAAAGGGGGGATGCTGCAGGTGCAACAAGGGGGTCATGAAACTTGGAGGCGGCGTTATCCCCCAAGAGAAAGGAGAGAGAGGAGGAGAGAAAGGAGGAGAGGTGTTCACCTGGCAGGAGCCAAGTGCACACTAAGACTTCAGCCGAGTTGGCGTTGTTTTATAGGCTCCTAATCAGCCAGAATCAGCCAGTTGGCTGAGCCAAGGTGAGAGAGACGCCTGAAGGAGAGAGAGAGACAGCTGAAGGAGAGAGATACCTGAAGAAGAGAGAGACGCCTGTAGGAGGGAGAGACGCCTGAAGGAGAGAGAAGAGGTACACATGCAGGAGGTACACATGCAGGAGGTACACACACATACGCACACATGCAGGAGGTACACATGCAGTAGTTACACATGCAGGAGAGAGAGAGAGAGAGCTGAAGGAGGGAGAGAGAGGCCTGTAGGAGAGAGAGAGAGAGCTGAAGGAGGGAGAGAGACGCCTGTAGGAGAGAGAGCTGAAGGAGGGAGAGAGACGCCTGTAGGAGAGAGAGAGAGAGCTGAAGGAGGGAGAGAGACGCCTGTAGGAGAGAGAGAGAGACGCCTGAAGGAGAGAGAGAGAGAGAGAGTAGTTGCCTTTAAGGCATATTATTTTCGTTTTCCTAATCTAAGAAGCCACTAAGGGGTTTACCAAACGGCCAAAAGAGAAGGACCAGAGGTCCTTGCTCGGCTGGAGCCGAGCTGGGAATGAGTCTTCACCAGCTTCTCGATCTTTTATAAGCCTCTATTCTGGCTGAGTTGCCAGATAGCGCAATGTGTTCAGATAGCGCCATGTGTCCCATTAATCATCCATTGTGCAACACAATATGACGATAGTTATTCCAATTAAATTCTGTTTAAATACACCTTTATTAATTGCATACCTTTCCAGTTTTTTTTTTTTTGCAATGATCGGATTGCTAGATATATATTATTATGCTATATATATATATATATATATATATATACATTCTTTTCTTATGTTAGGTAAACATATATATATATATATATATATATATATATATTATTTATTTATAACATTTAATTTTAGTTTAGAAGCAAATTTAACATTAACTTCATTGAACTTTTCGAAGCAAATATCATAGTTTACCTTCGAAAACGCCATAATAGAAAATAATTAATTTTACGGTTAACTAGCTTATTTCGTTCACTATAATTATATCAGTCTTTTAAACAGCTTATGATACATATATATATATTATATATATATATATATTATATATATATATATATATATATATAGTGTAGATGAAGCCAATTAAATTCTACTTATTAATAAATAACTTTTTACACACAAACTACATCTTAACTGCAAACACCTTGCACATCAATTCTTATTATCATTATTATTATTATTATTATTTCTACAATGAAACGGGGTCGGGTCGAAGAACGGGTGAGAGATCTTCCCCCCAATATATATATATATATATATATAAAATAAACGAGTAACAACTCATGCACACACACACACACACACACACACACGATGAAAGGCAGAAGCTAAATCAGTTCGAATCGTGTCCCTAGAGACCTTTTTCGGGTCGAGGGATTATCCTTCTACAAGCTATTCGAGCAGAAATCACCACTGACTTCAGATATTAATATTGTCATTGTTATTACTTCTACAATGAAAATATTTACGCGTAATTTGTATGGTGTCATATAGAAATATAATGATATATATATATATATATATATATATATATATATATATATATATATATATAGTGTAGATGAATCCAATTAAATTCTACTTATGGCAGAGTTTGTTTCTAGTGAGAAAGGAAAGCCAATGTTCTTAGTGAATGGGTTTTATATGTAAGAGATCAGCAAAGCCCCGCTGTTCATCATTCCACATAATAAAAGAAAGTGGTTGGCAGATAAACGGGTACCCTACGTGTCCTAGTGGTTAAGACGCTGGGGCTGTTGATGGTTCCACGTTAAACTGTAGGTCTAAGGTGGTCATTCCACATAATAAAAGAAAGTGGTTGGCAGATAAATGGGTACCCTACGTGTCCTAGTGGTTAAGACGCTGGGGCTGTTGATGGTTCCACGTTAAACTGTAGGTCTAAGGTGGAGTGGAACAAAGAAAGTGGTTGGCAGATAAATGGGTACCCTACGTGTCCTAGTGGTTAAGACGCTGGGCTGTTGATGGTTCGGAGTTAAACTGTAGGTCTAAGGTGGAGTGGAACAAAGAAAGTGGTTGGCAGATAAATGGGTACCCTACGTGTCATAGTGGTTAAGACGCTGGGCTGTTGATGGTTCGGAGTTAAACTGTAGGTCTAAGGTGGAGTGGAAAGCTTGACCTTCGTCAGAATGAACAATTCGGGCGGACCTTAGACCCACAGTTTAACGTTGAAACCGAATGTTATTTTTAAATATAATTATGATATATTTCTTTATACCCTCTCGATTACATTAGTGACTAATGATGCGGGAAACTGAGTAAATGGAAATATTATTTTCCCTCGAAAACTATGGGTGATAGAAACTTCTGAAACCATATTGGAATCAATATCTACAGTTCTATACGAATCACCAAATAAATTTCAAAGGAGAATAAGAGCATTAAATCTATTAGTGAAAATATAAAGATGCAATTACTCGTCCGTACCCGTTATAGCGGAATGGTACACGTCATAGCTCCACCCAGCTACATCGGCAGCCAATCATGACGAACATCTGGTCTTTTGGGGCGGAGCTTGACAATTGTGCATATAAAAGGGGACATTTTTCAGTTGGGAGTAACAGTAGCTATTTTCGCGTCAGTGAATAATCATTCCCTCCGCCATGGACCTGTACGTCTCCCCAGACTTGTATGAAGAGAGTGATACTGCAGCATTAACTGCACTTAGTCTTTTTAGAGCGATTGATCGTGACGACTTATTTACAACGCAAACCGTAGAAGATATTTGCAGTGAAGCTCCTTACAATCCGACGCAAGGGACTACCATAGAAATGTAAGTGTCCATAATTCGATTTTATATATATGGAGAGTTGTAGTATTTCGTCAAATAGATACTAGTCAAAAATGTCAATCAATGTTATTTCCCCATCATGCTAAAATCGAAATTGGTAATCGAACCAAAGATATCTTCACATAATGGGGATCTGTCTGTATACTCTGTATATGTTTTAAAAGCATTATTCCTTTAAGGTCCGATGAGGATTTGACACGTGTTATACAATCTTTTGAAGAACCTCGGAATATGGATGATATACTGATCAGTCAGCAGTGTCACACATCCTCCACCATGGATCTGTACGTCTCCCCAGACTTGTATGAAGAACGTGATACTGCAGCATTAACCGCAATTAGTCTTTTCAATGCGATTGATCGTGGCGAATTATTTTCAACGCAAACCGTAGAAGATATTTGCAGTGACGCTCCTTACAATCCGACGCAAGGGACTACCATAGAAATGTAAGTGTCTATAATTAGAATTTTATATATATATGGAGAGTTGTAGTATCTCGTCAAATAGATACTCGCCAAAAAATGTCATTCAATGTTATTTCCCCATTATGCTAAAATCGAAATTGGTAATCGAACCAAAGATATCTTCACATAATGGGGATCTGTCTGTCTGTATACTCTGTATTGTTTTAAAAGCATTATTCCTTTAAGGTCCGATGAGGAATTGACACGTGTTATACAATCTTTTGAAGAACCTCGGAATACAAAGGGTATACTGATCAGTCAACAATGTCACACCGAAATAATGTAAGTGTTTTTCGATCTTTTTGGGATAAAAAGACACAATATATTTTCATAAATTTATTAAATGAAAGAAATCAGTACAATAAACGAATATATCGTTACAAATATACGAACAAAAACATTATAATATACAACGAGTACGTACAATTGGAAAACGGTTTTTTATCTGTCTGCATACCATTTCATCGTTTCGGCGAGTGTGACACGGGTCAAATAAATTTAAAAATTTATAAATTCTTTATCATTTGACATATGCATGAGAAATGAGACACAGTACATTCCGCAAACATCAGTAAAATATCCTTGCATGCGAAATGGGGACCACACAACTTCGGGAATATGTAACTGAGCGAGAAATTTTACAATAATAGGGTCACTCCAGGGTTGAGTACCGAGTGAATCAAAATAGTACAGGCGCAGTCTATTTTTAAAATAGACAGCGATCCAGTGAATCCCTTCATTACCGATGATGTCTGTGTTCGACTACCGCATTCTCGCGTACTTGGCAAACTCAATGTTTCGCAAACACGCCGATAAATTTGGAACGTGTGACTCGCTCCATTACTTTCTGAAGTGTATTAGCATCCATTTTAAAAGTCAGTGATAACGCTCCTAAATCTATCTACTTCTATTAGGGCTTGCGATTCGAGATATACTAGTACACTAACAGGCGCGTCTATAGACTTGGCGAATTCCAGCCGCACTGAGATGTTTCCGCTCTGCTGTGGGGTTAAATGGGTATTTACGCTAGCAGATAAGTCAGGTGTAATGTCAAACGGATAAAGGTTAAATTGATTAATGAATTCTTCCTGCGTTACCCCATTACCAAGCTCATCACAATCACCTGCAATATGGGTCAGATTACTATAGGCTCTGGCACAAAGAGGTAACACAGCGTCTGATGAATAGTCCGTACACATTGTTCCACCCAAAGCAGTGCCATTAACGTATAGAGTTATATTTTTAAGTCCGAAATTCTCGAATTTAAAGGCACTCTTTTTATATTTTCCATTCACCGAAGCATGGTCCTGCATGCCGATTAATATCCTTTTAGGAAGATTTCCCAGGGCAATGTTTTCTATCTGCTTCGATGCCAACCCTGCAGGAACCGTATATAGTTTGATCTGCACTCTGTTAATAGGATATTTCACTGTAGCGTTTAGTAAATTTTTCTCAATTTCTAGTTGTTTTGGTGAACTTAATTTCACTCGCCTTACGCGGAGGTATGTGTCCATAATGTGAACCACAACGGGCTTTGCACCCTCTTCTTGATTCGCATCCAGATTTAAGCAGATCTCAGGACTCGTGCGGGTGAGCTTTATTTTCATATCCACCCCGTTGACAAGCAACTTCTCCTGGAAAGTGAAATCTGTGTGCAACCGTCCAAAACACTCGTATATTTTCTTTTTAGAATTTTTAAATTTGTCCTTTATACTATTTTCATCTTTAGTTTGATAATATCCCTCCGCACTTAAAAAGGTAGCCTTCGCTTCTTTGGAAAAGTTGAGGACATTTTCCAAATAGGCTCGTAGATGATAGTACCCCGTGCCTGCCGATATGTTGGTCTGATTTAAATATACGTCACACTGGTTGAATATGGCGTGCAGAAAGTTTGTTTCAGGGTATACAGCATATTTGTCATCGCAGACCGTTCCATCAGAATGGGCTATACGTAGCTTAGCGTACATGTGCACACAGCTTGGATCAAAAAAGTAAGGACCTGAGCTGGGTATCACGAATTCTATAGGTGCACTCGGTGAACTAATTGTGTTTAAAGGGTTAATTGTAATAAAGTCACTGTGCTCAATAGAAACTGGGTTGGCGGGAGCTCAAAAAAGGACAGCTCCGATTTACAGCATTGTGAACTACATGGGTGGATGAAGCGTGCCATGGCGAAATAGTGACTCCTCTCTCGACAAGTGGTAAACAAACTATGATTCATGAGATCAATATCCTTAGCTTATATCAGTCAAAAAAGTGGTCAACCATAGGTTTCATTCGCTTACAGCATTTCTTTTTTGATAGCCTTTTACGTTTAATACCACGTGACCCCTTCTTCTTCCGGGGAGCCCTCTTCTTCTTCCCGCCACCACGCATTTTTCTCTTTGCATCTTTGATGATTTCGTTCCGTGTACGCTTTAAATGTTTTTTTAGAGCTTCTTTAGGTTTAGCCCCGGCCAATATGTCTTCTGCAGTGTTAAGGCCTGATTGTAGCGCTTTCCTTCCAAGGTATCTGGCACCCCTCTTCAGCAAAGGAACAGCCGTACGTAGTATGGATGAAAAAATGGATCCAAGTCCACTACCGCGCTGGTATCGCATCCCTCGATAGACGGTGAAAGGCTTTCTATCCATTATAACTCAGTGCGTCGAAAGTGTAGCTTCACTGTTAAGCTCCCGTTACCGAATGGGAAGTTTTCGCCCTCAATCGTTCTTATATATATTGTGATATTGGTTATTAAATTAGTTGCGACATTCACATAATGGGGTCTGTCATATGTAATACTCAAACTCCTTCCTCTATGGTTGGGGATGTGAGCAATGCGCAGCAGGCGTGCCTGGGTATCCCCAACAAACTGGTGCTCCACTATATACTGTAAATATAGCACATGTCTGGGGACCTTTCAGCCAATTTCTCATCTTCAATTGATACATTAATCTGGACAAGTTATACTGTGTCTCGTGAAATGTGTCTCTTTGGAAGGCTGCGCTATATCGGCCGTTGGTTAGAATTTTGAACTTTCTATGTTCTTTAAGACGTCTGTTAGTCTTTGATTTTAGGATTAGTGTATGTGCAGGGTTGTTTACGATTTCATATACTAAATCATTCGTAAGGTTTGAGTTTCTTAAACTTACGTTTAATCCTCTCACAACATCCTCGGCCGAACCATATTGACCCGGCCCTAGTCTTACTTCTGTACTGTAATACCGTGTAATCTTAGTCCGAGCAATGCGCATAGTTTCATCCATAGCTACCCCAGCTTTTTCACACTCGTCAATGTCTCTAAGAATCGTAAAAACGGTTTCTTTATGTTCAATATTTAAAAAGACGGTGTCCAGCTGAATTTCGCATATCCCCACCTCATACGAATCACGACCCAATTCAATGTGCCCATGGAGTTCTGTTACAAAGTTGGCTAGCGTGTTGTTAGGGTGTACAGACAGGGACGAGGAGGACGGGAGTGTGACGTAGAAATGGTTAGGAGCCATGTTGCATACTATTTAAGCTTCATTATTGCATCAGCTTTTATATAGGTGTTGAAGCTTTCTGGGTACCCTAGCCATTTCACCAGGTACATTTTTCTCCTTCCTGAACCTTTGCTTCCTAAAATTTTCTCAATTTTAAACACATTTTTTTCTAAATTAAACGCAACTTTCTGCAATTCCTCGCGGTAAAAGCCTCCTGAGATTTCTTCCCCATTCAAATCTTCAATGTAATACATCATTATCTCACCTTTAGGTCTCACAGCCCGAACTTTAAAAATCTCGCGTGTCCATCCTTGCTCAAAAACCCTTTGCGAATTTATTCCCCGAACGCGACAGCCTTACATAATCATGATTTTGAAGCGCGCAGAGTGTGGGGTGGTGGTGGTGGTGGTTGTGGTGATCCATCTCTTCTCGGGAGCGTACCTCTTCTAAAACTTCGTTAGGTGTTGCCCCAATCGTGCGATGGTGTGAGCGGTTGTAGGATGATGCCAATGATTCCAGAATGTCTAGAAATCTGTATGTGTTTTTATGTGTAAAATAACGGTGCATGCGTCCTTTATGGGGCGCTGAACTCTTTCAGCTAAAGAAGCCTTGTGTATAGAATTGGTCGTGTAATAGCTGATATTAAACTCTGTCAACATATTCTGAAAAGCACGGCTATAAATCCTTCCCCATATCCGTACAAAAATAGCCAGGAACCCTGTTTCTTTAACATTAGCGTTTTGGTGGCTTTAGCAAATGTTCAGTGATTTATTTTTCAGAGGAACTAGCACAGATATCTAGAGAAATACGTCTATTATGAATAGAATGTAGCGGTAACCATCGTATACACAGAATATCTTTGCATGTCTGTTAAATCTGCTTGCCAAATAGAATCACTCGACGAAGCCGTTGTCTTGGCTGTTTAAACTTTTTCTCACAGGCTTATGAAGCGTATAAGCGTCCTGCTCCCTCAAAAATCTTTCAACATCTTTTTTTCCTACTCCGTAAACACTTCGTACAGTCTATCTACGCCGCCGTAAGAGGATGGGGTAGAAATGTCATAATAGCGTTAGTTAATACGTTAGCCATTTTCGTATTTTAGAGGCACGTGGGTAGGGTTGGTTTAACCTCTTCTTGCTCCTCTTCAAAGGTGTTACCGTGGGGGTGACGGCGCCTTCAGTTGTGTCACAGGCGTTGCATGTCCAAGTCTTTTAACCTGTTCAGATTTCCTATCAACGTTTTAGGACATTATTTGTTGTAGTCTGCTTTAATATGCTTCCATCCTGATGGTGATGGCCTATCCCACTTCTCACCAGATCATGGACAATGTCTACGATATTCGATCCCTGTACCTTTGATCCTTCCACAATGGATCTCCCCTGTATCGGTCCATTGTATGGCGGGATCCTCATTCATAGATTATAAAGACTTAAGCCTTTACTCCTCAATGTAATGGGGAGGGTATTTTTAATACATGTTCGATATGTTGTGTGGATAATCTTTTTGGTTGGTCAGCTGTGTGCGGGTACAGTCCTATGTCGCCATCGTCCCCCGTTGCTGTGCCTAATAACCACAGGAATCTCTGTAGGGCTCTTATAATTTTCGTACTCGTGAAGAAATTTCTGCAGAGCTTCTTGGTATAAGATTCTTTTCTAATCAGGTGTTTTTTCACTGTTAATAGGGCTAACAATTCGCTTCCATTCTTTTAAGTCTGCTGTTACGGGGATCTAGATACGTGTCGGATCCTTTGCAGTGAGGCGTACACCTCGTGGGAATCACTACCACTTTCTTCATTATATTAATCTAGTCAGTAAAGGACCAAAACTGAAATAAGATGGGGAGAAATGACCCTCCTGTTTGTACAATAATCGTTTTTCTTCGCTACAGTTTGGCTTTTACGAGCGAGTGCACGTATTATGTTCTTGTAGCGGCGTAGGCGAGCCTTCTGATGGGGTTTTCATTGATACATTGCAATTTATAACGTTAAGACAGATTTCACAGATGCATTTTAAAAAGTCGGCATCGATATTTTTAATAAACATCTGCTGCATTGCCCGAGGCAGTCGATGATAGATTTTTATTAATTCACGGTATTTATTTAGTCTCTTTGTCATTCTGGAATATACACCGTTCAGGCTCGTTTGGAAATATATTCGTTCGCAGAAGCACTCTAAACGTGTTTCGCGGATGAAGGTCGCAAAGCAAATATCCGTAACGCGTTCTGTAGCTTCTTATAAACTTCCAAAAACTCCTTACGCTGATTCGGGAACATTTGATTGGCTAATACCCAATTTGTGATACATCTCTACGTTGCGCGAATAAGACTAGATATTGCGTATTTAACGACACATCGCGCATGTATCTATTTTTGAAAAATAGATTCTGATGATGAAGAACACGCTTATGTTAAGATGGTGGGAGAATACTGTAAATGTCTCGGCAAACGTTTTATCCATCTCCAACATGAGATCGTCAATTACAATGATTGTATGTTCATTTCCCTTTAACGAATTAACGTCATATACGCCTTTGTGGAACAAAATATCATCTTGGTACTCGTTGAACACTGATTGATACGTCGAATAGCACCATATAACTTTATGCACAAATTTCGAGAACATCTCCCCCTTTCTTTAATGATTTTAAGCATAAACACAGTTTTACCACATCCTGTAGGTCCAGATATAATACATGTGGATGGGCTCGTGAATCTGAATTTTTCTACAGAGTCCATTTCTAACACGTCACACTCCTAAGTGAGTCATTTACAAATATTACAAATTTTGAGTGCTGATCCTTATATTTCTTCTCCCACAGAACCGTGAATGACGATGAGGTAGAGCAGCCCATCATTACGGATGACCTCGACGACAGTGTAGTTGTGATCCTCCCTGAACCCTCACCAGCGATACGGTAACACGTCCAAAGCGGAGGTATGAGATACCCACGTCAGGTATAAAGCGACCGAAATACGCGTCTGTTGCAGCGGTAATAGATCCCCAACCCTCAACCTCTTACGCAGCAACACCCCCAGCAGCACCTAATATATCCCCTTATTCATCCGCCGCCCCCCGTTCTGTTAAGTCTACAATAATAGATCCCCAACCCTCAACCTCCTACGCAACAGGGCCCCTATCAGCAGCACCTTCCGCTAATATATCCACTAATTCATCCGCCGTCCCCCGTTCTGTTGAGGATGGTATAACGCTGGAATTGGTACGATCCGCAGCCCCCACCCCAGCCTTGACTAGAAATCGGTATAGAGTCAGGGTCGACCCTAGAGTCATGTATAGCAGTGGAATTGAGCGCGGACTACGCCGGGTTGTAGAGCATATTATAGAGTTTGCTCTTCAGAATCGTGACGAGCGTGAAGTCAGGACGAGTCTGTCCTTTGGATTCGGGTCAGATGACGGTGATGTAGACGATTATTGGGTGATAGTGCCATTTAGACGTTTGGCGGCTGAAGATGTAGAATATATATTAGGGCGTATAATGCAAGCCGCCCAAAGTAGTATAGCCTTCAATATGGACAACTTCACGGTAAATATTGACCATGTATACCGTGTTGCGGGTCATAGTGACATACCGTATACTCTTAACTTCAATTCTCAAGCTATTTATAGACGGCATATAAACGTCGATCGTGGTTGCGGCTTTATAGCAGTACTCTTAGCACGTATGTTTACTGTACAAAATACACGAACTCAAAAAATTTGGTTGCCTACAGTCGTGGAGCATGCCCGTAAACTAGCTGTAGACTGTGAACTTGAATTTGACTGTAATATGGGTCCTGAAGAGCTGAGAAGGGTAGAACAGGAAATGAATGTCCGCATAGTTATGTTTGGGTTGGATGATCGTCGTAGGACTGTGTATGTTTTTAAAAGCTGTGTGAGAGATCGTACAAGGCCCCTACTTATTTTAGGATTGTCAGGGACAACGTATCTCCCATCCGTAATATAAGGTGGCTTTACGCGAGTTATGACAAAAGTCGAAAATATGGGAGACATCATGATTTGTGTAAGGGGTGCCTCGAGTTTGCGGATGATATAGTGAGACATTGTAAAGAATGTCACATGGTATGTGAGCAGTGTAAAAGCACCAAATGTGAAAGCCGTGTAGTTGAAGCTGAGAAGAGAGACTGTGATGTGTGTAGGCGCACATTTTTCAATAATAGCTGTTTGATTTCCATAAATCAATTGGCACGTGCAGGAAAATGAGAATCTGTGAATGGGTATGTTTCACACAATGGATAATTGGGGAAAATTTAAGCACAAGTGTGACGTAATTCACTGTCCTACATGCCAGGAGGAATATAAGGCGGATGGAGTAAAGCATGTATGTTATATGAAAGATGCTAAGCCTAAAAATAACCCTTGTATAACTGTATACTACGATTTAGAAACATATACGAACGCTGAAACCAAAGAGGTAATTCCACATTTACTTGTGAGCCAGACTATCTGTGATGAGTGTATGGATATCGAATGTGACGAGTGCCCCAAATGTGGTAAACGGACAAACGTTTTTAAAACGAATGTCAGCGATAGTCCTGTGAAACTATTTGTGTCCTATATTGTCAAGTTAGCCGACAAGTTCAAAAAAATGACTGTGTATATTCTCGCCCATAACGGGGCAAAGTTTGACACGCAGTTCCTTTATAAGGAGTTGCTTGAACACGAATCCTCTGAGATATTTACAGGTGATCCATTGAAAAGAGGCAACAAATGAATACAGATGCAGATAAGAGGCAATGTACAATTTAAAGATACTTTATTATTCACACCTTGTAAATTAGCAAAGCTACCCAAGGTGATGGGGAGTAGCAGCTGAAGTTTCCAAAGGATACTTCCCATACACTTTCCTCACCAGCGAGACTTTAAACTACGTAGGCCCACCACCCCCCAAACATCATTTTGACTGCATGGATGAACGTGAAGACCTTGATCGATACTACGACAGTTTTAATGAAAGTAACCCTTATAATATAGCTGATGAATGTGAGCGTTATTGCGTGAATGATGTGCGCGTGCTTAGAGTATGTTTCCAGGCCTTTAGAAGGATGTACATAGCCCGTTTCAAATGCGATCCACTGCAAGTCGCAACCACCATCGCATCATTATGTTTTACGGTGTTCAGAATAACTTCATGCCGAAAGACACCTTAGCCATTATTCACCGAAACAATCCCCGCAGTTACGGGCACAAGGCTATTTACTGGCTCATACACCTAGAGCAACAGACAGGTGTATACATAAAGCACGCCCGCAACACGGGTGAAGTACCCATTAAGATTAATGGACGTGTTTTTTGGGTTGATGGGTTAAGTGAAAACCGTGTCACTGGTGTGAAGACTGTGTACTCCTTTAACGGTTGCTGGTGGCATGGATGCCCCCGTCCTGAGTGCGGAGTCACCGGAGATATCCACGGTAGGTCTCCTGCCGACTGTCTTGCATCGACTCGCACCCGCGATCAACTTATAGGATCACAGTTCACTCACAAAGTCTTGTGGGAGCATGAATATGATGCACGGATGGAGACAGACGAGGTGTACCGTGAGGAAATAAAAGCGATCAAGCGTTCAATGGTGCTGGATCCTCTCAAATGTGGTGATAGCTTGTTTGGAGGACGTACAAATCCTTTCAGACTATACTTCCCACCTACGGAGGGCGTGAAGCTCCATTACTACGATTTCTGTTCTTTATACCCATACGTGATGAAGAGCAATCCGTACCCCGTGGGCGCTCCTGAGAAACTGGTGGGGCCTAGCCTACCATCCATCAATGAATTTTCAAAAAATTTGAATGATCGTTACTTTGGGATCTCTTTCATAGACGTACTCCCCCCACGCAATTTATGGATGCCGATCTTACCTGTCGTTATCGACGACAAGCTCATGTTTCCCCTGTGCGGAAAGTACGCGGAAGAGGATAACGGCGAATGTAACCATATACCCCACCAGCGTAAGATCAGAGGCGTATATACAAGTCCTGAGTTGGCCCTAGCCGTGCGCCATGGTTATAGAATACTGAAGATAGATGAGGTGTGGAGGTTTCAGAAGCTACCCAACCTTTTCACACCATATATAAACACCTTTTTGAAGGATAAGGTTGAGGCATCAGGGTATCCGCGAGGAGTTGATACCGAAGATGAAAAGTCTGCCTATATTCAACGTTACCGCGACCGCGAAGGTATACAACTTGATCGTGTCCAAATTGTAAAGAATCCTGGCAAGCGCTTTAGTGCAAAGTTGTGTCTAAACAGTCTATGGGGAAAATTTGCGCAGAATACCGGCAGAGGGAGCATTCATTTGGCACAAAGTTATAGCGATGTCTGGGATTATGCCAATGCCCCCGATAAAGAGGTCATGGAGATCGTAAATGTAGGTAATACTTACGTAATAAAGTACAACAACACTGAATTTGCCACAGATACCTCAAGGGTTACAAACATACCTGTGGCCAGCTTCACAACAGCCTACGCCCGTATAAAACTTTGGGGTCTATTGCATTCTCTTGGGCGGAGAGTATTGTATGCCGATACAGATAGCGTGATATTCACAGAGAGGGAGGGTGAATACATGCCCGCTATTGGGGAGTTCCTCGGCGAGCTCACTGATGAGATCAAGGATGAGTATGGGGACAACGCATACGCCGACTCTTTTGCCTCAACAGGACCTAAGACTTATGGGGTACGGGTCAGGGTGGGGGAGGAAATGAAATATATCGTGAAGGCAAAGGGTATTACGCTCAACCATGCGAATCGGGAGGTTGTTAACTTTGAGTCGTTGAAGGATCTAGTATGTTTGGATGAACAACCTCCCCAACTAATTGTAGGCACCCACAATTTTCGGGCGCAGAAGCTGGGGGGCGTGAAGGAACTTAGGGGTACGAAGGTGTGCCGTAACACCTATAGGAAACGTTACCAGTTACCTGGTACCTATGATACCGTACCCTTTGGATACCAATGATGCTTCTAACTCACACGTCTTGTATATAATCGTATCTATTTGTAATAATATATATATATATATATATATATATATATATATATATATAACTTGACTATCTCGTTTATTAAATCGTATTTGTAAATATATATAACTTGAATATCTCGTTTATTAAATAAATCATGTTTCAAATAGCGTTTCACTTTCTCCTTTGTGTGTGTGTGTGTGTGTGTGTGTGTGTGTGTGCGCGTGTGTGTGCAGGTGAAAGTTCTAAGCTCCGCCCACTGTAAGACCGTGAGTCATGCTACTATCTGGGAGTCCCTGCGTGGTCAGTCGACCGCAGTAAGCCCGAGAGATCAGACGTGTATTCAGATCAGACGTGTATTCAAATGGCTACCTTTAATATTGCTTGTCAACGTTTACGAAATGGTATTCAGTAAAGTGCCAGGATGTGGTGGATACCGAAAAACTTCCTATTCCTCCCTCCTATGCCTCTTTTAAAAACACATTGGATTGTGCGAAGTTCCAAGATGTACAAATACTCTACGGATGTTCTGGTGAGACCGTTGAAGGCTTTCGTTGCACAGACGATGTGCTGAAGTATACTGCAGAGCTAAACTTTATAAAGTCTCACATACATTGTGAAGTAAAAGAAACAACGCGTGCAGAAGAGAAGCAGCAGGTATGGATAATGAGTCTTGCTGATGGGTGGTGTGACAAGCGGTATTACGTCATGCTACACCATGTCGATTACTCATACCCTACGACTGGAAATGTGAATCTCGTGATCATGGACAATCTTAAGTATTTTTATCACTATATTAACGTATATCATGATGAGGTTCGTAGTGAGGTTGTGGCTAGTGCCCTGCGTGAATTTTTAACAGAGTTTAGAGACGAGTATCGTTTGATGGGCAGAAAGGAAAAATATGAACATATGTTCCTCTCAAATAGTGCGCCGGAGTGTGGAGATATTTAGTAAAACATAAAATGTTCCTAGTTCTTATCCAAAATGTCTGGTGCGTAGGCTGGTAGTGATATTCTTGTACCGGTACAACAATTCGACTCGCGGAACAAGCCCATTCACGTATCATCGAGTCAGCCGCCCGTCGAACCATTCCTGCCTACCTGCGTGCCTCACACGGCTCATAGTTATCTCAGAGCTTGAGCCGAGTGGACGTGCGCTCCTCGAATACGATGGAACTTCCTTTGAGCAGCATTCTCCACGCCTCGTACGATGTGTCCGTGACGAAATCGTTGCGCGTGTTCAGGCGTAATTCCGGTACCATTAGCTATGTACTGGAAACGGAATGTAGACCGACAAACAAACGGGTTTATTTAAGTATGGAGGAGATGAATAGAATCTTTGTGATAGTTGAGAAGTGGAGTGAAGATCGTTATAAAATACCTGCTAACGTAGGTACAAGAAGAGAGCAGATTAGTGACGCACCCTCATACGCCGTTGTATGTACGTTGTGTATAAATAACTATCGGCCGTGCATTGATATAAGGCTGATGTGGAAGAATGCTTCTGATAATAACGCTCTTATTCCTACGCGAAACCGTTTCATCCTCGACAGAATGTTTGAAATCGTCGGATTCCGTAAACTGAAACCTATATTAGACGCGCGTGTTACGGATATGTTTTATTTTGATACAGTACTTGAATACGCATACACCGCTCTGCTCGATGGGTTTACCGAGTGTAGGGCTGGTGAGAATGGTCTAGTGCTGGATGTTTATTTAAAAAGTTTAGACTCTTTGAAATACCATGAACTTTGGTACAAAGCAATTGATTGGTACAAGGCTGAGCTCACCTACACCGTTCACCCTGAAGAACTATTTCTTTATATAACGCGCAGTTGTCGTAACGATTTAGAAGATTATTTCAATTGCCGCTATGTTGAGTGAGTTCACGATTGAAAAGCTCGAGTCGGTAGAAATAAACCCTCGATTGGAAAAGCGTTCTTATAAACTTGTGTTTAATAATGTAGCTAACGATGAACTCTTTGTGCGTGCTTTTGATTGTATTCTAGACGTATTTAAAGATGACTTACCAACCGGTTGTAAAGTGGGAACAAAAATAGTACTGAACGATATGAAAGCCCTTCATATCGAATACAGGTTTCCCTATACTTTAAGCGGTGAATATTATTAAGCCGCATATACTGCGTAATGCAGAGCAATAATGATGTAATTGTAAACTCGATTAAGACGAGTTTAGTATTTTGAAAAAAAAGTGAATTGTATTTATATTTTGCTTGACATTTCTCCTGTACTGATTATACGCATATTTCTATTGAAATGTATATTTATTTGAAAAGTATATTTATTTTATAAATATATCTCCATAATTGTGTGTGTGTGTGTGTGTGTGTGGTGTGTGTGTGTGTGTGTGTGTGTATTTCTCCTGTACTGTTATGTACATATTTCTATTGAAGTGTATATTTATTTGAAATGTATATTTTATTTTATATATATCCATAATTGTGTGTATATATTTCCTGTACTGTTATATGCATATTCCTCAAATGTATATTTATTTTCTATATATTTATAATAAACAGAATGATGCAATGTTGTTTTACTTAATTGTTATGCCTTCTACTACCGGTATTCGAAATATAATAATGTATACAGTGGTATTGCGGTATCTGGCAATATTTAAGCCTTCTAAGCCAACTGGCTGATTAGGAGTCTATAATAGTGTATACAGTGGTATCTGGCAACTCTGTCTTCGATTAAATGAATACATGGCGCTATCTCGCAACTCAAGCCATTTACAGCCAACTGGCTGATTAGGCGTATATAATAATAATGTATACAATAATACTGCTAAAAAGAGGTATCTGGCAACCATTTACAGCCAACTGGCTGATTAGGAGTCTATAATAATGTATACAATGGTATCGCGGTATCTGGCAACTCAAGCCATTTACGCCAACTGGCTGATTAGGAGCCTATAAAACAACGCCAACTCGGCTGAAGTCTTAATGTGCACTTGGCTCCTGCCAGGTGAACACCTCCTCCTTTCTCTCCTCCTCTCTCTCTTGGGGGATAACGCCGCCTCCAAGTTTTCCCCCCACCCCCCTTTGCAGCAACCCCCACCCCCTCGCAACAACCCCTTCCCCCACTTTGCAACAACCCCCTTTGCAACAACCCCCACCCCCTTTGCAACAACCCCTCCCCTTGCAACAACCCCCACCCACTTTGCAACATTACATAATAACCTGCAACATTCTTGCACTCTCCCCTTTTGCGGCTATACTACTCAAAGCCTATCCTTTCCTGCCCGTCTAAACACCACTGCTATTGGACTAGCCGAAGTAAAGTGATAGCAGAAGTGATAATTTACTTTAAGTAGGCACAGGACGTACTGCTTGTATATCACTAAGTTTAAGTATTAAGTTTAAGTGTTAGGTTAAGTTTAAGTATTAAGTTTAGTGTTAAGTTAGTGTTAATTTAAGGTTGTGTTAAGTTTGAATGTTAATTTAAGTTTATATTTAGGGTTTTGTAAATACATTTAATTTATTTAAATGTATCTTTTACTGGACCTTTAATGGGCCGAGTGGATAAATTGTTTGCTAAACACCACATTGCTTTTCGAACCAATAAGTACTGTAAGTAAGAGAGTCCCAGTAACAGTATTGTGTCAGTAATACTTTTATTTATCAATGATCTATAAAGTCGCACTTCCTGTCCTAGCCACTCCTATGCCGATGATTCTACTTTTCACTTCTCCACCCGCTTTACAAAGCGTCCCTCTCAACAGTCACTCCACGCTTCGCGTAGGACGGCTATGGTGCACCTGACCTCTGATCTTTCTGCTATCTCTGATTGGGGCAGAGAAAACCTTATGGTTTTCAGTGTTTCAAAAACTCGGTTCCTTCATCTGTCTATTCGCCACAATCTTCCACACGACTATCCCCTTATCTTCAACAATACACAACTCAATCCTTCTTCTTCTCTTGACATTCTTGGTGTTTCCTTTTCTCGTGATCTTTCTTGGAAAGATCACACATACTCTTTCAAAAACAGCTTCTAAGAGGTTAGGTGTGTTGTACCGGCTCTGCGGTTTCTTCATCCCCGCTCAGCTGTTGTCTCTGTACAGTAGGGTGGTCCACAACAGCGTTTTTTGGAATTTTAAATTCGGTCACATCTGCCCTTATTCTATTCCCCCACAAGAATAAACGTGCCAATTATCTTTGCTCTAGGACCTTTTTATGCACTCGCTCAAAATGAAACAATTTGAATAATGACTTGACAATTTATGACTGGAACATTTATTGAACAAGGATTATAATGACTTGACAATTTATGACTATATATATATATATATATATATATTTATGAAATTATAACAGCGGAACAAATAATGCACACAGTTGAAGATCTTTAGGTCTTCTTGAGACCATTTTTAGTCGGCTCTTTGAATTCCTTGCGGTGCTGAGCGACTGCGCGGAGAAGGTACTGCTTTTGCGCTTCATCCTTCGTGAATGTGCTGTTGAAAGCCTTAATGAGCGCAACTCCTCTTTCTGCGCAATCGTTAACCACTGCCATCTTCTCTACACGTTCCTTCATTCCTTGGTAAGCTGGATCTGTGTTCCAATCATTTGGTGTCTTGGACAGGAATGATTGCGCCTGTTCACTTCCGTGCTGCATGACGAGGTTGAAGAAGATTGCTGAACGTTTGGTGGCATAGAATTCCAAGGGATTGCTCGAGGAGAACGTTTTTCCGTCCACGCGCTTGAGTCCTTTTCTTTTTTCGGGAACAGCTACGATGTTGTGAGCAATCCTCTCCTTCGTGGACGCGTGAACTCGAGGATCAAAGAGTGCCAAGGGGATTAAGTGCTCAGAAATGAACCACAAATGGCGCTTCATCGCGGCAAATGCCGCGTCGTTCGTCTTTCCTGGGTGAGCTTTCAGCTGGCGCAAGAAAGTGAGGTCATTCAATGGGACCATGTATGCAACACTGGCCTCGTTCCAGTAGCGGCCGTAAAGGAGCGTGATAAACAGGCTTAGTTCCTTGATGTTCCGTTTCTCGGTCTGAAGCAAGGTGAATTGATCTCTGAATGGGAACACCTTGAGCGTGTAAATGGCCTTGGCCATCCATCGCGCATGGTGCATGGCTCCAGGGCTTCGAATTCTCACAGGACCGTGAAGCTTCCCTCCCAAGAAAAGGAGGCAGAGAAGCATCAGTTCATCATAGTCGTCCCGCTGGCTCTTCTTCTTGAAAGCCTCCTTGTAGTAGGAGACCATTTCCTTCCTCTGCTCTGCTGTTTCAATGAACAGGCTGTTGGGTACACTCTCGAACTTGCTGCGATCAATGAAAACCCAGTGCTGCTTGAAGCGCTTGAATAGGCCAATTTCAGGTCCACTGGATGTTCCGAAACAAGCACCGAAGGCCGCAGCAAGGACGACTTCTACCACGTGGTGTCGGCAAGCGATCCACACCAGATCAATACCCAACTCCTTTTCAATGAGAGTACAAGCTCCAGCATGAAGTCCTGTTGGACGCAGTTGTATCAAAAACAAGACCTCGAACGTTGCCCCTCAAAGATCAGTCGTCCACAAGCTTCAGGCACGCCTGAGCCTGAGATGCTCCAGTTGCAGCAGTTGGAACTCCAAGGAGTTTCTCTTCCCCGTTACCGGTTACAAGCACAGCCACACGGTCCACCACCTCTAACCCATGGGAGATATCTGTAAGCAGCTTACTATCCCAGTTCAAGAGAAGGGGCTCATGGGTCTTGAAAGTGGCCTGATCTTCGCGGCACACCGCTTCACGTGACTCATGGGTCTTGAAAGTGGCCTGATCTTCGCGGCACACCGCTTTACGTGTACATTGTCTCACGCGACGAACGGTGCTGCGTGAGATTGACACTTCGTCCAAGTTGTGCCCCAGCGATTTAATAGTTGCTGCGACCACTGCCATTCCTTTCCTGTCACTGATGTTGTGGCGATCCAAGGCTAAGGAAATGTCAGGCGTGATCACAGACTTCAATTGCTTAGGAGTGGAACGTTTTCGTGCTGACTCCTTAAAAACTACAGTATCTGAATCTGATGATTCAGATGTGCTTGAACTAGAAGCCTCCAGTTCTCCCTGGGACCATCTCGCATCCGCCTCGCGCTTGGCCTTCTCCTCTCGGCTCATCTCCGCCTCACACCGAATCTTCTTCCTCGTTTGTTGGTCAGCCATTTTCTTGTCAGTCGGGCCAAAGCTGGAGGAAGTGGGATTATCGAGCTGAGCGACAAGGAAGTTCTTGTCCTCCTCATTCATCATGATCTCGAGGGCGTCATGACGTGAGAGATCGAACACATCGTCAAGGTCTCCGCGAAATATGTCCTCCTTCATTCTGTAGGATGGGAAATTCTTTGTGCGGTTCTTCTTCAGCCCCTTGTATTGCTCGTACAGTTTCAGGAGCTTCTTCTCAGCGTATCTGGTATCCGTCATTGGAACGTTTGCTTTTGTCCAAAACGGGATCAAAGCCTCAATGGTCATCACCGCACTGTTATATTCTGTCTTCCTCTCCTCCAGATGGTGGAACATGAATTTCCGGAGGACCTGAAGCTTGGTAGGGAGTCCTGCCCTAGTTAACTTCTCCTCCGCCTTCCCTAGTAACCACACCTCACTGCTAGACCGTGTTTGTGATTGCTTCGGCGGCATTTCTACACATTCTTACAAAAGAAGAAGCCAAATGTAGTCATACTATAGTAATCAGTCATTAGTGAGACACGTCATGCATGATTGAGCGACCTCTTAACGACACCGTAGACCAACCATACTTCACACAGTATGGAACAAAAGCAACAATGACCCAAAAGTGAAATCTCAGATGCTAAATTTTCCCTATGCTTGTGAACCACCCTACTGTACAGGGGTGTTGTCCGCCCCTGTATGGAGCACCCTTCTCATGTGTCGGGTGGCTCAACTCACACAACTCTATTTGACCGTGTGGAATCAAAGGCTTTTCGTCTTATCAAATAGCATCTCTTAATGACTGTCTTCAATCCCTCTCTCTTCGCCGCATTGTTGCTACACTCGCTCTTTACTATCGTTATTGTAACGGACACTGCTCTTCTAAATTCTCTAACCGCATGCCTCCTCCTTCAAGGAGAATACGCAGTACCAGACTTTCCACACATACATTCTCATTCCTTTACCGTTCGACTCTCTAACGCAAGGGTTAATCTGTATTTTCAATCTTCATTTACTCAACCGGTGAACTTCCTCTTCCTCATTCTATCTTTCTCCGTGTCTATGATCTCCACTCTTTCAAACGCAGAGTGTCCAGGTATCTCGGAAACCCTGGACCTTGATTTCGGCTCACTTATTTTATGGGGGGCGGCGCTTTTGCGGGCATTGCCCTTGGCCCCTCCTCCCCGCATAAAACATCCACCAAATTTGATGTTTACTATTTTGTTTTATTTCTATTACTTTGATAGGTTACTTTGATTAGATTACTGTCCACTAAATACAAAATCGAATCTTAATG
Organism: Bathynomus jamesi; assembly: GCA_023014485.1. Taxonomy (NCBI): domain Eukaryota; kingdom Metazoa; phylum Arthropoda; class Malacostraca; order Isopoda; family Cirolanidae; genus Bathynomus; species Bathynomus jamesi. The sequence continues at coordinate 25,897 of JAJOZX010014036.1, read as the reverse complement.
CCGATATTCCGTATAAATCCATATGAATGGGATGTTTCTCTTCAATTACTTAATATTGTATAATTTATGTAATATATTCTCTTTGTTTTCGTTTGTTTCTACACCTTTTTTTTGTTTGCTCATATTATACTACATCATTCGTACATATCATTTTTGTTTATTGCACACCGTAAAAACATAAAAACTGCAAATAAATGTACACATTTCAAAAGAGAATTAGGACGCTGTATACTTATACATTACACATAATATGCATTAACATTGATCGACATTAAGGAAAAGTTTATAGTGACATTTAAGAATAGAGAAACATTAAAATTTCACACTTATTGACGTAAATGAAGTAGTGTCAGCGTATAAGAATATGTCAGGAGGGCCGAAAAGAAACTGGCACGTCGCTCAGGCCAGACGAACTCGGCCCATTGCGCTAAGTTTTGGAATTATTATTGTTGCCCAACATCATCGGGAGTCGAATCCCAGCGTGTTCATTTATGCTTTATGCGTTACCCCACTGACCTACGGACCCTGGATTCCATTGCGCTAACTCCCGGATTATTATTACAAGCATCATTTGTAGTCGAACCTCTGACCACAATATCTTCACTTCGCTTACAGGAAAACAGTATTACCCATTTACCTACGGACGCTGGCATTGCTAGAATGTATCTAAAAATTAACGACAAAATGCGTTGTTGTGGTTGTTGTTTCGCTTTTAAATGCGGATATAAGAAACATAGACGAGAATAAATTAAAACCACAGTAAAGAGAAGAAGGTCCTCAGAAATAAAGTAGAAACGAATAACGCAAAGCAAAATGGTGAAATAGCATTAATGGTGTAAATCGATTATGTAAAGGAGAAAATGTAGTGCGGCGAAAGATTTCAAAAACTTTAAATGAACTGCCTTCAAAGTTCGATTGGATAGCAGAGGGAAAACTTTTTTAATAAAGTTATATTTATTTATTCAATAAATGTAAACAGTTATAAGTATTTTGGATGTGTAAATATAACTTAGTTAGGTATCAATAAAAACGGTGTGTGTATAAAAGTAAATTAGTATATTGTGTGTATGTATATATATATATATATATATATATTATATATTATATATATTATATTTGATATACGAGTATTATGTACTTTAGCAACATAAATAGCGAGTTGGTCCATACGAAGTTTTACTTTATCCGAGGAGGTACAGTAAATATAGCTACAAATAAGGAGTTATCCCTTAGCAATCAAATTTGCAGAAACAACTAAAGAATGGTCGCCTAATAAGCAGATAATAAACTAAATAATATATTGGTATTTAGCGGTACTAAACCCTTTCTTAAAGATTACGCATTTGAGATTTGAAAGCCTATTATTTCATATTTTCACAAAATGGTATATAAATTACTTCTGATATAATTGATTGTATGACAACAGATTGTCATAATTAATAATAATTCAAGTGCACGTTATTTACATTGTTTTAAAAACATGCCATAAAATTACTATGAATTATTTTGTCTGCAGCCATAAATGATAAATCTGTAAGTTATATTAAATATATTCAATATTCTCATTATTTTAACAATCAGCTAAGAGGGCCCGAAACTGGCGCTGCTCTCAGAACTAGGAGACTCCCCCCGCCCCTCCTTTCCCTACAAAAATATGTTATGGCATACATTAGGGGAAACAAATACAATAAAGTATAATATTTCTTATGCAGAGATAAAGGGTAGAATTTATTTTAATAATTATTAACCTTTATTAATAATAAAATAAATACAGTAGTCTTTTTACAATTTACAATTTTTACAATGACATAAATAATTGTGAAGCTCGACTATTTATTTTTTTTATTTTTTAATTTGGCCCTTAAGCTTTAGGCTTGGATTTGATATGAAAATTATGTTTTAGGTAATTAAGCAACCAATGTACTTGAATGACCTAACAGCTCTGTTCCTTTTGAAGTAATAATAACACTGGTATCATGTAGGCCTGTTCAAAAATCAACTTTTTCTTATTTTCATAGGTTTCTGTACATTTTCCCATGCTTTTTGACCTGAAAAAGCCGAACATCACAACTATTTTGACCTAGGATGTTGGGAAGCATTGCCGCATGGAGCTTTAAATTTTCTGCCTTGAAATCGGCCAAAGCGCCAATTCCGGGGTCCCTTGAATTATGTTTTGCACTTTAACTTTTGATCTAAACAAGATAGAGCAACAAATTAGGTATCAAATGAAAGAGCATAAAATTAATAAATAATAATAATAATAATAATAATAATAATAAATAAATAATAATTAATAATAATAATAATAATAATTATCTATCATTTTTTAGGAAACAACAGAAACTCAATCAGAATCTAGAAAACCATCTACAAGTTACAACTTCACAATGGCATTAAGCAAGGAGCTGAGGGAGCTCCGTGGGCGCACAGTTGATATCTCAGAACCTCCACGTACTGTCCACAGGCAGGTGTCAACTGGGCCATCTACCAGATCTCTCACTGAACCTTTCCTGGTTGGATACCCTTCAGCTTTTATCAGTGGTTCCCAGCTTCCCACCAACAGACAGGCGTTCCAGTATTTCCTTAATCTTCAGAATTTACCGGAAAATGCAGGGAGGCCCATGGTTCAAGACCTTGCATATGAAACAGTTGAATCTATCATCCCATTCGGGCAGATGGCTAGGATCAAGACAATGACCAAGTACAACGCAATGAAGCTCTTCATGAAACTACATGAGAAACATCGTGCTCTGGTGAAAAGCAAAGGAAGAGCAAGTAACCCTGGAGGAAAAAGAGGAGCATTTGTGCTGGAATTAGACAGCCTGTTCGATATAGGAGCTCCAGATGCAATCCAGGAAATACAGGACAACAGACTGTTATCCAGAGAGAAGAAAGATGAGGATATCAGGTTCTACGAAGACCAAAAGACTGAGAGGAAAGGTCATATGTCTGGTCATGACAAGATTTTTGAGACAAGATCCCTGCAGCAAGCAGCGAGGAATGAAAGACTGCAGCATAGACAAGAACAAGGTAAAACTAATTACTTTGAACGTTACAAAAAGTTTTAAGTTTTACTCCATTGCGATATTTAGCATGTACTTAACAATTACTGTCTTAACATGTTGTACTATTTTACAGCTGCAGCAGAACAAGAGGCAGTTGTTCATGTGGATGACATTACCTGGGGTGACTCAACTGACAACGACGCTAACACAGAGGACATGGATTACCATCAGCCTCGTCCTGGATGTTCTCACCATCAAGACACTGTGACTAGTGTGACTTTGACGTTTCCAAGGAAGGTCATGGAATGTGATGTCATCTGCAATACAGCTGATCGTCTTGGTTTATCAGACAATCAAGTTACTGCCATGGTTTCTGCCACCTTGAAAGCTGGAGGGGCTGATCTGGATAACTTCGTCATCTCAACCTCAACAACACGTCGCAACAGAATGCTGTCCAGGTAAAATATCAGCCAGAGTCACATGTCCAAGTTTTGTGAAAACCCCCCACAGTACGCTGCCTTACACTGGGATGGAAAGTTGCTCAAAGATGTCTTGGGCAGTGAACCTGGAAGTACCTCAGAGACTTTAGCTGTGCTAGTGTCTGGTCCACCTTCATACACTGAAGGAAAGTTATTGGGAGTACCTGTCATCGACAATTCTTCTGGCACAGCTCAGGCTGAGGCTTCAATGGATTTACTGGAGACATGGGAACTTACGGATAATGTTACTACCCTTGTTTTTGACACTACATCCAGTAACAGTGGAGTTCACAGAGGAGCTGCCAAACTGCTAGAGAAAATGCTGAACAAAAAGGTGTTTTATCTGGCCTGTCGACATCACATCCTGGAAATCCTAGTAGCAGCAGTTTGGGAGAAGCTGTTTGGGAAGGTGAAGGGGCCAGATAATCCCTGGTTTGAGCATCTGAAGGATGTTTGGACGGACTTGTCCAAGGAAAACCCAAAGATGCTGGCTATCAACAGCAAATGGCTGAAGGAAAAGAAGAAGAACAGTGAAGAAATACTCCAAGACATTCTAACAGCAGAAAGGCTTCCAAGAGCCGACTACAGGGAAATGGCTGAACTGACAGTCATTGTTCTTGGAGGAACGCCTCCTCGAGGTATTCACTGGAGTCGACCAGGCGCCATTCATCAGGCCAGATGGATGGCCAGAAACCTGTACTCCATGAAAATGCTGATGTTTGCAGATCAACTTGAGTACGACGAAGACACTGTATCAAAGCTGGAAAGACTCAACACCTTCCTTGCGCTGTTCTACACTCCTGTATGGATGATGTCAATGTCTGTTGCAGATGCTCCCGTGAATGATCTAAGTCTAATCCAGGACATGTTGAAGTACAAGAAAACTGACCCAGAGCTTGCTGATGCAGTACTTAATAAGATGGAAAACCACAAATGGTACCTGACGCAGGAAGTCGTGCCATTTGCCCTGTTCAGCAGTAGATTGAGTGACACATTGAAGCACGACATTGCTGCCCAGTTACATGCCACTGAGAAGCCAGACAGCTTCAGAACAGGAAAGCCTCTATTCCAGAGAGTCACAGCTAAGACCACCCTGGTTGATCTCATTGGCCCAGAATCACATTTCCTGCTGGACACACTGAACATTGGATCCGAGTGGCTTCTGGAACCTGTCACGTCTTGGCCACAGAATGAGGACTACAGAAAAGCGTTGGACTATGTTAAGAATCTGAAAGCGGTGAATGACATTGATGAACGTGGTGTCAAGATGATGAGCGACTTTGCAAATGTCATAACAACAGATGCCAAGCAAAGGGACTATCTCCTTCAAGCTGTGGAGTTCAACAGACGCCGCTTTGACAGCTTCAAGAAACAAACTCTCAACAACTGACTGTGTAAATGTCATTATGAAATTAATCATCATGTAATGCTTTCACTTCTTGATCGATTAGACTTGTGACAAAATGTTAATCTCAAATTTGTGTCATGAATAAGGCGCCTTGTCTGCCTTGAGTGTGAGAAAACGAATTTTGTGATATTTCTGAAATCTTTGTATGTACCAATGTGCCATTTCTTGTTCCAAGACTATCATAATTGTATAAGTTAGAAAGAGGATTAAAAACACTTTAATTTGGTGCCTATTTTGTTGCTCTATCTTGTTTAGATAAAAAGTTATAGTGCAAAACATGATTCAAGGGACCCCGGAACTGGTGCTTTTGGCCGATTTCAAGGCAGAAAACTTAAAGCTCCATGCGGCAATGCTTCCCAACAACTTAGGTCAAAATGGTTGTGATTTTCGGCCTTTTCAGGTCAAAAAGCATGGGAAAAAGTACAGAAACCTATGAAAATAAGAAAAGGTTGATTTTTGAACAGGGCTAACTGCTATGCATATGAAATTTTTTTGTCTGCTGTGAGGGTTTTTTCAACTCATATTATATAATTCGACCATGCTGAATTCAAAAATGACATTGGTTTTCCTCAATCAGGTCAGGTTTTTTCTCTATTGGCCATTTATTATAAGTCCAATTTTATCCCCAAATTTATTGATTTTTTTAGCTTAAACACTGTAGATACGAGTAATATTATAAGAACACTCGTGAAAAATGAAAACATTGTGTGAATAAATACTTTTATTCATACAATGAATATGGAAAAAAGTTTATTGAGGAAGGAATTAAGTTTTTTTGGCTTTCCGTCTGTGTTTTTCTTCGGGCACGTCTCGCTTCAAACACCAGCAATAGTCCGCCAGCATATTGATATCCCAGTTTCCCTGGTACCTCTCTTCCATTATTTTGATATCTTGGTGAAGTCGTTCACCCTGTTCCTCACTATAATCCCCGCAATTTTCAGGAAAATAGTCCAAGTGGGACCACAAAAAGTGCATTTTTATGGACATGCGCGACCCATGAGCTTTGAAAGCTTCCATCAAGTTTTCGACAACGGACTCGTATTCTGGACTTCTACGCTTGCCAAGAAAATCAGTGACAACTTATTTGAATGCCTGCCAGGCATTCTTCTCAGTTGGAGTCATTGCGTTTTCGAACTGAGTATCCTTGATCAAAGTTCGAATTTGAGGACCATCAAAAACCCCAGCATTTAGTTTAGCATCAGATATATGAGGAAATTTACTCTCGAGATATCGGAATGCTGAACCCTCCTTATTCATTGATTTGATGAAATTTTTCATCAAGCCCAGCTTAATATGAAGTGGTGGGAGCAAAATTTTCGTTGGTGGTACAAGGGGCACTGAAACGACATTATGCGACCCAGGTTCAAAATTCTCTGGATGCCCATTCACGCTGTGCATAGTGCTTCTCATCCGCTCGGCTATCCCATTTGCAGAGGAAACATGGGTATTTCGTGTATCCCCCTTGCATTCCCAATACAAATGCCACAATCTGAAAAAAAATGAAAATATTTAAAGAATTTAGAGAATTTGTTCTATCAGATAAAAAAATCTATGCATTGGACTGTATCACTTCTGTGGGGAAGTTAAGTGCAGACCCGGATCTAGGGGGGTGCTATGTGGGCTGCAGCCACGGGCCCCGCATTTGAGGGGGGCCCCCAAATTTTCTACATTATTTATTTTAATTTTAGGTTTTTACATTTATTATTACATTTACTAATTTCATTTATTATTATTTCAGATTTTTTATTGTGAGGTGAAATGTCTAAGCGATCTTACAAAAGTGGAAGTAGCAAACGAAAGAAGGCTACTGCAAAAGCTGAGTCTCTACAGAAGGTCATCGCAGAAACAAAGTCTATTAAACAGTACTTTGCGGCTACTGCCACTACGTCTGGCTCTGAAGATTCTGCTTCGCCTGTCACTGAAGGTGCTACTTCGTCTATCCATGAAGCCGCTACTTTGTCTACTATCCATGAAGCTGTTCCAGCGTCTGTTCCTGTAAATGTCCCTTCATCTACCTTGGAAACAGAAGGGGCCTCAACGTCGCAGCAATCCGAAACCGCTGATTTTTTGTTGGATGTTGGACTATGGTTGCAGCCTGTACAACCAGAGATACAAGCTCAACTAATTGAATCTGAGTCGGGAGAAGGAAAATGTCCACTTCGGTTACGCTGCCAGCATAAGGACGCCAATTTCTCAGCATCAAAGCGTGGTTACAAAGATCAGCATAGCTATTTTGGACAAAATATGTTTATTCGCGTGCATCCATTGACAAAGGAAAAAACAGAACGTTCATGACTTTGTTACTCACCCGCAACTGGTAAAGCTTTTTGCTTCTACTGCCGCCTATTCTCAGCTGGAAATACTGATTTCGTCAATGGATTTGATAACTGGAAGCATGCTGGTCTAATGATGGAACGACATGAAAAAACACAAATGCAGTGGAATTCTACAATTGCATTTGCACAACGTGTTTCTGCGCAAGGCTGCATTGATGAGAAACTTGAAACAAGCCTCAGGATGGAGAAAAGCTATTGGGTATCCATTCTGGAGTGTTCGCTCAATGTGATTTTGTACTGTGCTGAACGTGGGTTGCCTTTGCGTGGGGAAGATGAAGTTTTTGGTAGGGAGAATAATGGAAACTTCATGGGACTACTTGAGTTGATTGCAAAATATGATATTTTTTTGGCGACTCACATTGCTAAGTATGGTAATCTAGGGCGAGGACGATCATCATACCTGTCGTCAACAACCTGCGAAGAGTTCATTGATTTACTGGGATCAGCAGTTCTTAATGCAGTGGTTCAGGAAATTAAGAAAGCGAAATACTACTCTGTGTCCATCGACTCAACTCCAGACATTTCGCATATCGATCAGTTGACAACTGTCATTCGCTACGTCACATCAAAAGGGCCTGTTGAAAGATTTTTGACATTTTTTAGAACTAGATACGGCCCATACAGGCCAAGCTTTGGCGAAGCGTCTTTTAGACTATCTTTCTAGTATTCAAATTGACATTGCCGATTGTCGAGGGCAAACTTATGACAACGCTGCTAACATGTCAGGTGTGTACAATGGTGTCAGAGCACATATTGAAGCCATCATTCCGCTAGCTAATTATACTCCATGTGCGGCACATTCGTTCAATCTTGTCGGCAATTCTGCGTCTCAGTGTTGCTCAGAAGTGCGCGTTTTTTTCGATTTCATCCAAAAACTATATGCATTTTTCAACAGTTCAACTAGTCGATGGGGTTTATTGGTAAAACATCTTCCAAAAACTGCGCCTGTCCCGAAGCAACTCTCTGATACTCGCTGGTCTCGACGAGCTGACGCAACGCACGCTCTTCGTAGGGGCTATGGAGGCATTCGTGTGGCATTAGAAGAGCTTCAACAGATCGATGACCGGCATTCACGTACGACGACCAGTAGTTCCGAAGCGACTGGTTTGCTGGCAGAGATGAATCAGCTTGAGACAGCAATTCTTACTGTCACTTGGGATACAGTCCTGAACCGCTTTAACCGAACAAGCATGCAACTCCAAAGTGCAACATTAGATATGAACAGCGCATCCATACTACTGGATTCTTTGGTTGACTTTGTGTGGTCAATGCGCAACAACTTTGAAGAGTACGAAGACGAGGCTCTGTTGCTGACAAGTACCACCGACTACAAGCAGGAGAAACGACGAAAGCGAATTCGCAAGGCAGCATTCGATGAAGGACCCAGCTCGGAAGCGTTGCGCACTGGGCGTGAGAATTTTCGCGTAGACGTCTTCATTGTGATGATCGACCAATTGAAGTCAGAGTTAGAGTTTCGCAAGAAAGCATACCACAACACAAATGAAAAATTCGGCGTTTTAAACAAAATCCGTGACGGCGAAGATACAGTGCTTCGCAAAGGCTGCCAAAATCTGGTCGATTCATATCCCAATGATTTAGAAAAATCGCTTGGCGATGAAATGATTCAATTTGCTGGTGTTTTCCGCCGTTCTGATGACGCAAACGATTCGTTCAGTGTAGAGCTTCGTGCATTCAATATGCTTATGCAGCATCAGCTTGGAGAAGTTTTCCCCAATGTCTTAAATGCATACAGAATGTACTTGTCATTGATGGTGACCAATTGTACCGGCGAACGGAGTTTTTCTAAGTTAAAGCGACTGAAATGTTGCACACGTTCAACAATGAAGCAAAAGCGATTACAGTCACTGGCAATTCTCTATGTTGAATATGTTCTGGCCAAAGAAGTCGATTTTCGAAATATAATTATTAATGAATTTGCACAAAAAAAGGCTCGTCGGTTCAATCGGTTGTCAGCTCATAATCAGTAGGTAGGTGTGTATAAAATTATTAATTCAGGAAAATATAATATGTAAAATAAAGTAAAATATTTGTAAAGTAATATGTTTGTTCTGAAAACTAAATAAATAAAGTAAAGTAATATGTTTGTTCTGAAAACCTTTAATTTTCCTCGTAAACAAAGCTTATAATCCTTATATAATAAAAATTGTAGCCAAGGGGGGCCCAAAAAAAAAAAATTAGCCACGGGCCCCCATTCTTCTAGATCCGGGCCTGGTTAAGTGTTCTTATACGCTCTCAAATAACCTTTGGTAAAACGACATAGTCAATAGCAATAGTTTACTTATGATATTAGTATTACCTTCAAATCTCCACAGATCCTCCAGTTATGTTGGTCGTATACGAGAGCATCCAGTAAAATTTTCATGTTATCGTAGCTCTCAGTAAGTTGTACGGAATGTGCTACAGGGACTGATGCAACCCTATTCCCAATGTTGAGAAGTACTGCTTTCAAACTTCGTTTAGACGAGTCTATAAATAGCCTCCATTCTGATGCGTTATATGGCAGGCCCAAGGATTCGATTAGCCCCTCAACATTGCAGCAGTACACTAAGGAAGAGGTATTTTCGTGCACTGCAAAAAACTTGCGGAATTCTTCCTCTCGTTTCCTATACCAGGAGAATGTTGTTCCCGGAGCCAGCAAGTTGTCCTCTCGAAGTCGTGAGCCCAAGATCTCGGCAGCTAATTTGGAAAGTCCTAAATCCCTGGTAAGATCATTAAGTTTGGCCTGGTTGAGAGGACTCGGCTCATTTGAAGCGGTATTTTGAGGTATATACGACTGGGACTGGTCATTGGCATTGGTCATTGATTCATCATCAGAATCATCGAAGTCCAGGGTTTGAGGTGGGTCGGGTATTGGAATTCCAGGACCATGGGGTACAGGTCTCATAGCAGAAGGAATGTCAGGGTATACAACAATGTGTTTATTCTTCTTGTTAACTCTTGAAAATAGAAACACAGAAACATGGATATAAAACTTGCATATGAAATAGAAGAAGCATTCAGACAGTGGCGGCTCGTGAGGGAAGGCTGCGGTCTGTAAGATATGAAATAGGTCGATGGAGTCTGTATATTTTCTTTCTTTTTCATTCATATTGTCTCTTCGGGGACAATATGAATGAAAAAGAAAGAAAATATACAATCATTGTATATGTAAATGTAACTTGTATAACAATATATATGTGTAAATGTATTTTCTATAACAATATGTATATTTACCTTAATTTACCTTAAAGCGCTTCTGCCTCAAGGGTGCGCTGCTCCCACGAAGTCCGCTCAGCGCCTCCTGAGGCGGGGCCACGACGGGGTCGCCACCCTTCTTTTCTCTTGCTCCTGCCATACGATTTGGTCCCCTATTGAATTTGTGGGGGCTGGTCTGGCAGAGGAATACACTGACACTGTGGGTTGGTCGGGTATGTTGGCTAAAAACATGTCCAAGTGTTTTTTAAAAGTATCTACTGGGACTGCACTTATATCTCTAAGGTACTGAGGCAAGGAGTTAAACAGGCGAGAACCCTGCCTAGAGATACTATTATATTGAAGGGTTTGAATCCTTCTCAGACTGTTTGGTGGGAGGTGATATTTTTTACACATTCTGCCAGTTCTTGTTAAGGTGGGCACAATTGGTTCAGTATTGGGGGCAACTAAAAGCCCTTCTAGAATTTTCCAGGTGTAGATTAGGATGTATCTCTCAAACCTTCTCTCTATGGAATAAAGGTTGAGGCCTCTAAGCCTATCCCAGTAGTTTAATTTGTTTTTACTCACCTGTTGCCCATCAGGTTGTTTAATATACGAGGTAAAGGTTCTTTGTAGGCCCTCAATTTTTTGCAATTCATTCTGTTTGTGGGGAAACCATAATTGAGAGCAGTAGTCAATGCGTGGAAGGACAAGTGATTTCCACAGGGTAAGCATGTCATACTGTCCCTAGTTCTGAATGTCCTCAGTATATATCCTATTAGTTGTTTGCATGATGAGGTTACTTTGTCAATGTGCCTGTTGAATGTTGCATCTTCAGATAATATAATCCCTAGATCCCTGACATGATCAGTTTGTGCAATATCTTTTCCTGTGGGTCCAGTGTAGTTGAATTGTTCTTTCAGGTATTTATTTGGTCCATACTTAATTAGTTCAAATTTGTCTTCATTGAAGGCCATATTGTTTGCATCTGCCCATGCATATATAGTTTGTAGATCTTTTTGTAGCTCTACACAGTCTTCTTTTTCTGTAATTGGTCTTAGTATTCTGGTATCATCTGCGAATGACAGGAGAGAGCTTCCTAGGTTACAGTTTATATTGTTTAGCATTATAATGAATAGAATTGGTCCTAGTACTGTGCCTTGCGGCACTCCACTAATCACTTCTTTTTCTATAGATCTTGCTCCATTTACAGTTGTTATTTGTTTTCTGTCAGAGAGAAAGGCATGGATCCATTTTCCTACTTTTCCACAAATACCAAGTTCTTTTAGTTTATGGAATAATATACCATGGTCAACCTTGTCAAAAGCTTTTGCAAAGTCTAGATAGATGACATCAACATTGTGGTTTTCTCCCAAGTATTGTAGGATTGTATTGCAATGGTCTATAAGTTCAGTAAGGCAGGATCTCTTGTGTCTGAAGCCATGTTGAAAGTCTTCTAAGAGATGTTCATTTTCTATAAAACTGACAATGTGCCTTTTCAGGACTTTCTCAAATATTTTAATAATATGGGAAGTCAAAGATATGGGTCTATAGTTCTTGGCTTCCTTTCTTTTGCCTCCTTTGTAGATTGGGGTAATATTTGCTTGTTTCATGATTGGTGGTATTCTACTGGTGTCTAGTGAGGATCTCCACAGGATTTTCAAAGGCAGAGATAAAGTATGTTTGCATTCCTTAAGAATCTTGGCTCCAATTCCATCTGGACCAGGGGCTGAACTCCCCGGTAGCTCTGTTATTGCCTGTTGTATATCTCCAGTGGTTATTTGTATATCTTCCAATAATGGTCTGTCTGATTACCATTATGGTGAATATTATGCTATATATGGTGAATATTACATTATGGGGAATATTATGTCAAGTTTCATACGAGGATTTCAAAATATTTAAGAAAAATAAATTTATAAGCCCACCTTGGAGGTTTGTCATGCAGAAATAGCAATCTGTCACGTGATCCTTTCCTTCTCTCCAAATCATGGGAATTCCAAAAGGCAAAGATTTCGCTCTGCCTTTGCTCCATCTTCTCAAATTTTCAATGCACGTCTTGCAGCACATATGAGGGGCGAAATTTTTGTCCTGGTCCCCTAGCTTAATTCCAAAGTATGCTATACATTGTCTTCACAAATTTAGTGATTTGGGACTGGTTATTTGGCATGGTAACCGTCCCACATATGTAGCAGAATCTATTGGGATCATTTTTACACGCTTTATTCATTATGAAATATTTTATCTATATGCCTGAAAAGTAAAAAAAGATATTATACAAGTGAAACAAGTGATGATAGATGTTACTGTTCCAATTCCGCTTTGACAAAATCACGAAAAATTCTATTTTACTTATGAGGCCATAGCCCGATAACCTGAGCTGATTGAGAAAAACGGATTGCAGATTCGAAATCAGCAGGAAAAACTCTAAGAATCACTTACAAAACCATTGACAGCAAAATTGATGCATACCAGTGTAATTAGTCTTGAAATTCGTAGCAAAGTTTTTGGTGGCGAGTAACATCAATTTTATTCTGGATATAAGTTATTTAAAGTTAACTTGTTAAAATTACACCAGTCAATAACTTTAGCTAGCGTAATATATCTTGAATACATCATATCCCTCTCTCGAAAGGGAATCACAATACTTATCGTTATACCTGTACTCAGGGGCGGATTAACTGTACTTGGGGCCTGAGGCTAATTTTATTTTGGGGGCAGACGTACAGTACGTAGTACATTTAGGGCCTACACGAATTACATGTATGGTGCTTATGCTAATTGAGAAACATAAAAGAACCTTAACACGATATATTTTGCCGTTTGCTAAGACAAAACTATTAAACAAACTTTACTTTAGGGCCTATAAAACGTACAATAAAACAGGGAATTTGTCAGTTTGTTTACTCTGTCATATTTAATCAAAGAAGTTTGCCTTTCGAGCTTTCTGGTTTGCGAAATTGCGAATTATGTCATTGAAACTCAGTTCCCGCAAAATGTCACTGTCTATGTACCGAGTGATTACAAATGATCTTCCCGATTTTAAACATTTATTATGAAAAAACTAGCAAAGCTACAGCGAAAAGCAAGATATACAAATAAAGAACTCAAAAAGTTTTATTTACAAGCTATTGAAGTTCAATATGAGCTCCTTTTATTTCTCTACAGACATCAAAATGGTATTCTGTTTTCCTCCATACATTTTGTAGCATATCATATTGAACTTTTCTAACAGTCTCGCGTATCCTTTCCTTCAAATGTTCCAAAGTTGTTGCCAGTGGTGGAACAAAAGCTTCGTTTTTGACATAGCCCCAGAGGAAGAAGTCAAGGAGGGTTAGATCGGGCGAACGAGCCGGCCAAGGAATGGGCCCCCCACTCCCGATCCAACGATCAGGCAATTGCTCATTCAGAAATGTTGTAACCTCATTGTGGCAATGGGGTGGCGCACCATCCTGCTGAAACCACACATCAGCTTTGTCCTCTAGCAGCTGGGGCATCAGCCACAGGTGTAGCATATCGCGGTAAATGATATTGTTAATTGTTTGTTCAGCAAAGAAGGGACGTACACTGAAATTTTCTTTATTTGTATATCGTGGTTTTCGCTGTAGCTTTGTTAATTTTTCATAACTGTTTAAAATCGGGAAGATCATTTGTAATCACCCGCCCGATACATCGGTGAGAGCATATTCAGCCGTTCTTGTTTCATTTTTGCTCTAGCTTCATCCTTTATCCGCTTCAGCTTTGAAAAGCTGCGTGAATTTGGGTTTCTACAGCACAGACTTTTAAAAAAAATTCTGTAATGAGACGCTTCTTTTTACAAATGTTTCAGTTCAAAAATTTAAATACAAACTATTTATAAAGATAAAATTTTAGATTAACAATGAAAGTTGCAAAATAATAATCAAGGGCCACTGGCAATATCTGGCATATTAACGCTGAAATAAACGCCATTAAAATTAACAGTCACCCTCACTTGACTGGATCCACTTTGATTGGGGGGCCCGTCAAACATGGGGCCTGAGGCTTCAGCCTCAATTGCCTCAATGATAATCCGCCACTGCCTGTACTAATTAACCAACTAGTGTCATTAATGTATAAATTAAAAAAATTAGTGGGCTCAGCATGATACCTTGCAGTATACATCTGAACGAGCTAATAACAGTTGAAATATGGAGGTGCATGACGTCATATCTTTCCAGTCTACGTAAAACACTATCGTGATAGACAATACTAAATGCCTTACTGAAGTCTATGAAGACTGCAGCACACAAACATTTGGTGTTAGAAGAGGATAAGTTATAACCTAAGCACTTGCACTGCAGCCTGTTGATTGTATAAGTTCGACCAGGAACCAAACTGGTTATTTGGAATTTTTGTTGTTGGTTTTAAAAAATGGAATTGATTCGTTTATTACACAAAGATGTTAAGTGAATATTCTCAACTACGAGAAATTTTAATTAAAGGAGTAAAGCCACAGTAATAGTGGGCCGGCCAAAAATTGAAAAGTCCTCTAGAAAAATCTTAACGGCGTTTTTTGTTAATAGCAGGCACCCACCTTAGATAAGTAGTATTGAGGATGCCAAACAAGATGTGGGTGGATGCCACTCTCAATTTTGGGTTTGAAGGTCCCATACAAAGTTACAAAAGTCAAATTCTGAAAAATTCCGAATTTTCGCATTTCAGTGGTGGCTCTTGTAACAACGTGTTTAAAGGTGTTTAAAGGTGTATCATTAGCACATAAAGCATATTTTTGTGATTTTTTATGGATAAAAATTGAATGTAACTATGACTCTGGATGTCTTTATTTCCATTAAAACTACATTTAGCATGCTGGGTGAGGTGCGCATGTGCCTACTACTACCATAGTACAAGTAATAGCATACTTTCGCATGTTGAATGTTTTCACTGCACTGGCTGACCAGACATTGGTTTGGTATATGCAATTAAAGGAGTGCAGACAGTGCCAACTGGTAGAATAATAATAATAATACTGCTAAAGGATAGGTATGTTTCGAATTGTTTCAATATATCTGTGGCTACTACATACTGTCATTCCCATTTGTCTTTGCAGATAGGGAGCTCATCAGCAATGGACCCTGTAGCTGTCATCAAGCGCAAGCGCAGAAACATCAGGATGTCAGTGAGGATTGTTGCTTCTTCTGTCAAAGCAGTGCTGGTGACCTGCGCACAGCATCAGCAGAAGAAAAAGCAAGAACTATGACTGTGGGCGATGAGAGAGAGAACCTGGGAGATACCTACTATCTTGATGTTTTACAAAGACTGGAAAGTCATTCCAAGGATGATTTCAATGCATTGGAACTCAAGTCGCATAAATCATGCTACTCTTTATTCACCTCTGAAGGCAAACTCAAAAGGCTGCGAAGTCAGCAGCAGACCATGGGTACATCTACGACCACAAAAAGTGCAGGCTCTCAGGCTTTTCCCCCAAAGCTTAGACGTTCAACACCAGTGATTGACTGGACCCTCTGCATGTTTTGCTAAAAGAAGACCACAAAGAAACTGCACACGGTGGAGACAATGGAGAAGTCAGATGACTTGATTCAGCGTGCCAAACACGACCCTGTCATGAGCATACCGTTGTCAGCGGTGAATGATATGATTGCAGTTGAAGGCTGCTATCATCTGGCATGTTTGGTGACATTTGAGAGACGTACTAGAAAACAAGCGGTGTCAGAGGAGCAGAAAGGGCCTGGAAATGAGTGTATGACGAAGCTGTGCAAAGACTTGACAGTAGGCCTGTCTCGTGGTCACGTATACGACATGGGAGACGTCTGGGACAGATACGAGAGTATGTGTAATGACACCGGCATTACCGTGAAATACTCCAGGAGAACAACGTTCTACGAAGATGTTCAAAAGCTGCTTGGATCAAACGCCAGCTATGTACGCCCATTGTCAAGGGGCCCGCTGCTGATTTACCCTGGAGAGAGCTCAGATTTCATCATCTCCAAAGCACTGGCTAAGTCTTGTGAACAAGGTCCTGTCACCTCTGAGTCAGAGTCTACTGAAGATGCTGATGCCCGTATGTGTGCCACTAGCAGCATATTCCAAGATATGGTACACGTGGCTCTTGAAACTCCTGGACACTCCGAGACATGGCAAGGTCTTGATCAGGAACATGTTGATCACGTCATATCCGACAGTCTGTACGTGTTTCTAACTTTCTACGATTGCTCTTTGGGGAAATGGATGCTGTGGATGAGGGAAGTGAAGAGGACCAGAAAGTGAAGCAGAGTGTGTGTAGCATTATCCAGGACATAGTCTATGCAGTCTCCAACCGACGAAAGTTAACACCAAAGCATGTGGGCTTGGGTCTTACTCTGCACCAAACCACCCGCTCAGAAGCAGTCCGAGATCTGTTCTACGCGGCAAATCACACTATTGGTATCGACACTGCAAGAAGGATAGACACCACCATCGCTCAGAACATCCTGGAGAGGTATGATGAGAATGGATGTGTCTACATCCCTGACACCATCGTCAAAGAGAGAATGATTCACTGACACCACCCAGGCCAAGTCCTTGGCACGTGCCCGGTTCCTCTCAGGTTCATGTGACAAGTCGTCTATGTCAGTGTCGTAGCCAGGAGGAGATGGCCTCTTGCCAGATGGGAGGGTATCCTGGTCCAGCCTTTGGAACTCCTGTAGGTCATCAGGTTTGATAGATTTCGATCTCTTGTGCTTGCCACCCTTTTGGCCATGACTCTGCTGGAGGGGGGGGGGGTCTCTCTGCCATACCATCAGTTGAGTGCTGTGGAAGGTGTTCTTCCCGTCTAAGGTTGACTGCAAGACATCTATGTTGTCACAGGTGTCACGCATCCATAATGAAGCGATGTCCGTTCCAAGCTGGGGAGCATTCAATCAATCTGTCAGCACTGCGGATCCACCAGTAACGACCGCCGGGATGTTGCCAATCCTGCAGGCACCAGCAGATGACAATGACACCATGACCACCGTCATCAATCGCTTTATTGCCATTTCTGAGTATGTCAGCCTGAAGTACACCATCATCACTGCTGATCAGCCTCTGTACAGCAGGGGTAAGGAACTAGTCTGGGCAAACTCGAAATTTGCCAACGTGGTCTTGCTCATGGGAGGCCTTCATATCTGCTTCAACTTTCTGAAAGCCATTGGTCAACACATGGAAAGTGTGGGACTTGATGACTTATGGACAGAGGCAGGTGTGTAAGCGGCTAACACCAGAGACAATGCTGGACGGCAAGGCCTACTACCGAACTGTGAGAGTTCACCAGCTGACGTATGAGGCACTGTGGCGCATCAAGTGGCAGATGTTTGAGTCATGGCTGGCTGCAACTGGCAACGGAGATGAGAACGTCAAACAGCTTGCCCTCAATGTTACTTCGCTTTTCAAAGACAGCGCTGAAATAGATGAGATGCGCGATGCTGTTGACAACTTCTCAGACGTTTTGGCAGATGAGAAATTCCGCAGTCTCATGGAGGAATTCAATGACCAGCACTCTGAAAATCCCAACTTCATGCTGTGGTCATCCTACATGGAAATGGTAGAGATCCTACTGGCCTTCATCAGAGCTCAGAGAGATGGCATGTGGAGTCTCCACATAGAAGCCTTTGCTGCAATGCTGCCTTGGCTGACTATCTATGACCACACAAACTATGCACGTTGGGGCCGGTCTACTTGGCTGATATGAGAGGTCTTGAGAAGTCAGCACCAGAAGTTCATGCAGAGTTCTGTAATGGGAACGTTGTCGTCAAGAGGACGGCGAAGTGTTTCAACCAAGTTCCAGCTGATCAAGCAACCGAATGGATAAATCGTACATGCAAGATGCACATTGCACAATGGTATCATCGGCATCACAAAGAATGACCAAGCAAGAGACAGGTTCTGCATCACATGGTCAGAGCGGTCACGCATCTCTCAAGACACAAGATGCCTCTTCACTCTTCAATCTTCAAGATGATGATGGGGAAGCCACCTTCACTCGGGTTGACAGTCTGCCTTCTCGCACTAGCGTGACGCTCATGATGTCATGAAGCTAGTTCAGCAGTTGAAGCAGTTTAACGTCTTCAGAGTTCACGTGAGTGAAGCAGGAGATACAGATGCCGTCACTAACATCCCACTTGTTTCACTGGCAACCAAAGACTGCACCCACAGATGTTGTGGAGAACCTACTGACAGCTCAGGATCGAGGAAAGCAGCATGTAATCGGCTTCATGAAGGGGAGACTGATTGAACAGATAGGTGGCTTTCATGAAACGATGAAGAAACGTCGGTCGAAAACTTTCTCTGATGTGTACAAAGCTACAGTTTCCACCAAGCACAACATACAGAAGACCATCAAAGCTGACAGAAGCTACTACAGTGGCTCCTGAATGCCGCGACCGCAGGTCGCACAGTGGAGATGGTCCACGTCTTGAAGCATGAACTGTCCCCAGTCTCATTTAGTCTGGCGAAGGCAGGAGGAGAGATGAATTCGACATCGAAGTCTGAGCTGATGAACACTTTGATAGCTCAGCAGACCATAAGCTCAGAGGTTCCAACCTCTGATCTGAAGACCTGTGTGATGATAGATGGCCATGCACTCATCCAAGCTCTTGGCAAGCCTGGCGGCTGTCGGACATTCGGCGACTATGCTGAAGTGTTCTTCAAGGCCGTGACGAGTTATTTCAATGAACACACAACAAGAGTTGATGTCATCTTTGATCGGTACGCAGGGGAAGGATCGATCAAAGCAGTTACCAGGACAAAGCGTGCAAGCAAGAAGAAACCGATTCGGAAAGTCATTGATGGCCCACAAGTTCCACTGCCTGAAGTGTGGAAAAACTTCATGGCCCTGGATGCAAACAAGGCTGATCTAGCCTTGTTTCTGTCTAACGTCATCACTGAGAAGAGCAGAGATCGTCAAGAAAGATGTCAGCTGGTGACATGGGGTGGCTTCTCTGAAGCCACTGAAGTACGGTCAAGTCAACCAGGCGACATGACGTTCCACTGCATAGCAACCATGAAGAGGAGGACACCAGGCTCATCCTTCACTGATGTGATGCAGCGTCCCAGGGCTATGAACGAATACTGGTAGTGTGCAGAGATACTGATATGATGGTGCTGCTGATTCACTTCGTTTGCACTAAGGTCACTGAAGTGTGGATGCTGTGCGGAACGACCAAGAACTGAAAATGCTACCCCGTGCACGATGTATTCAAGAGTTTGTCGCCCCCAGTCAGAGACAACCTGGTCAGCTTCCACGCTTTGACCGGGTGTGACACAGTCTCGTCCTTCAGTGGTCATGGAAAAAAGAAGTGTTGGAAGGTGTTCAGTGACTACCCACTCCTGCTGCACGCCAGTGGTCGAGATGGGGATATCGCAGCTGTTGAGAAGTTTGTGTGTCATTTGTATGGCACCTCGGAACAACACACAGTTGATGACGCCAGAGTTCACCTTTTTGGGAAGGCCAAGAAGACTCTGGAAATGCTCCCACCGACAAAGGATGCCATGGAGCTCCACGCCAAGCGGGCAAACTATCAGGCCAAAATATGGCTCCAGGCTGACAAAGAGCACGTAGATGTTGAAGATCCGGTGGACACTTCAGCCTGGAAGATGGGAGCCTCCTACCAGTGTGGACAAGACTTCCTCCAATCCCTGAAGTCTGCCTGGAGCTTGTTGCTTGTGGTTGCAAGAAAAAAGTGCAAGACAGCTAGATACAACTGCTTCAGGAAAAGGATGAAGTGTACGACAGCTTGTGGTTGTGACGACAGCGGTTGCTGTAACCCAGCTGGGCAGTAGATCTATGTCTCTTTTCTGGGCTGAAATCGAGAGAAGCTGGAATGTGCTGTAAGGAACTAATAACTCTGTTCTTAAGTGATTGCAATCCACACAGTTGTGACTGTCAGTGCAGCATTTCGGTGCTGTTCATCAAGAAACGTGAACTTACTAGTGTGTAAACTGTATAGTTATGGGGCTATATTTACTGCTTTGTGATTTAGTTGTGATAATTCTGTTACTGTGAGTACTTAATTCATGCCATCAAACTTATTAGGTACTAATCATGTTAAAATAAATTGTTTTGACAAACAGACTTGCTCAATGTTTTTTTTTTCGCCGATTAAAACAAAAAATCACAAATTTATAGCACAGTTTCGGTCGTGATTAATTTGAATTTGACCTTGAGTTGGTAATTCGGATGGAATAGGCGTGTCATCATACTTCTTTATCACCAAGTGTGGCAAAATGAAACATTTGGTCAAACCAATTGGCTCAGAATATTTTTTTTAAAATTAAAATTAGAAAATATAATTTTTTGCACAGTTTGACCTCGAAAATGACCTTCAAAGCCAAAAGCGAGAGTGGCATCCACCTGCATTTTATTCCTCACCCACAGGTACATTGATTTAGCATGGGTGCCAGCTATTACCAAAAAACGCCGTTCAAAGAAATGGGTTTATTAGGAACACTCGTATGATGTATGATGAAGTCCTAAGTATAGGATGAAAGCTTGTGCTTGTAATAAACCACTTGTTATTGTGATCTTATTCCCTTCAGGTTTCCAGAGTTTGCTAATTACTGGCAAAATTGAAATGGGATGGTAATTAACATAAATGTAAACTCGACAGACTTGTATGTGCTAGTATACTACTTTGGCTGTTTTAAATCCTTAGAATATTGGTCATTTTGTAAGGGAAAACTGAACGAGTTCGAAATGATCTAAGCAAACATAAGACATGCAAATTTAGATTTTAATTGAAATACTGAAAATTCCATTCTTGTTTTTAAGACCTTTAACCATTTTTTGTAACCTGAAAGGGTGTGAGAGAGGTGTAATAAAAGACTAGTTTGAGAAATATAAATCAATTGGAGATAATCGGAAAGGGGTGGGTCCAATGTTCCCTCTAAATTTTTTTAGTCTGTGTGCGCAAGAAATTTTCGTTGTGCATACATTTACATTCATGGTGAAAAATTGTGCAAACTTTTCTGAGCGCTATTATCTTCAAAATTAAATATATATAAATATTAAATACTTAATAAATATTATTTCCATAAGGTGATAGCTTGATCATTACTGTACTATTAAATAGATATTAAAAAACTGTTGACAATATTATATATTCTTAAAAAAGAAAACATTTTATCCATTCTAAAAATATGAATAAAATAAACTATAGTAAAATAAAATTCAACAAAATAAAGAAATAAAATAAAAATAACATTAATTGAAAATGACTATTTTAGTTATCATTTCTCAAAACAATTTTTAGCATTTAGCAATTTAAGATAGACTATCAAGATTAATACATGATTTTATCCATTCGCAAAATAGGAATAAAATAAAAAATAATTTTATTTTTTATGAATTATGAGATAATTACTATTCATTTTTATGCAAAAATAAGAAAGAGAAGGGTTATATTCAATGCGTTAATGTATAAAAGAAAAAAATGCAAATACATAGAGTAAAAAAAATCAGTATTGTGTAATTGCGCGGACTTCGGCGAAGTCGGGCGGAAGGGATTAATACTTAAAGAGCGACTGTAGAGTATGTTGATGCAAATGGTCAGACCTTGTATGACGATATAATTTTGAAATTACTTCATTTACTGTCGTGACTCATGATACGCTTGAGCCTGTGCGCATTTTATTTTGCTGTGTGCGCGGGTTTCACAACGCGTGTGCGCGCACACACGCGCAAACCTTAGAGGGAACATTGGGTGGGTCTATGCAGTAACTGGAATATTAACTGGGACAGAGAAAAAATAATTCAACTCCTTTGCAGTATCGCTAGGCTTTGACATTTGTTTCCCATTCGCTTCACATTGCTTATTTTTGCCTATTCTGTTAGTGTGTGACGTACACTCTATGGAAGGATGGATTGAAAATTGTTGTATATTATGTATTGTACGATAATGTTCTTTTTTTCACTCATTTCTATTCCAATTCCAAACCAGGAAGTGAAAGACTTAAAATAATTACAATCTACAGTAAAAAGTCTAGGTTTTATTTAAACAAAAAAATTTGTTTGGATTTTAGACAAAGAAAGTATTGTTAAAAATTATCAGGTACAATTTTGTTAAAATTTAGCTAAATAAATTATATAATTTTAAAATAAATTTAGTTCAGATTAAACACACACAACATTATATTTACTTTGACTTAATCATTTTCAAATTTCCCACATAAAGTTAAGTCTAATTCCAAGTAAATATAATCTTATACAGTATGTGTTTAATCTAAACCAAATTTATTTCCAAGTAACATCATTTGTTTAGTTTAGTTTTAACAAAACGGGCCTTAATTTTAAACGGAGTACTTTGACAGAATAAAATTTAAAAAATCGTCTAAAATAAATTTTTTTGGTGCGTCCGTTTTCTTTTAAAATATGAAAATTTATTTTTCTTGCGCAGACATTTTTGTAATAAGGCCTTTGAGGAGTTGTGGCAAATGAAAATAACTCTGAAGAATTAACTTTGTTTTCAAAGGAAACTAAGATTTAAAAGTTAGGAAGTGGAATTCACTCAAGAGTTAAAAATAAGTAATTTTCGCATTAGTTTCAGAAATTGAAGAATTAAAAGCGTGGAATAACGTATCTTTATTGTTAAGAAACTTAACGTTTACTTTGCTTTATGAAAATTCTCTACATTTTACTGCCTCAGGAGGGTGTACATTTAACTGTAAAGAAAAGAAAATGGTCAGTTAAACATTCCTCGAAAGCGAGACTTTCGTATTTTGTTTATTTATTTTTGTGGGGATTTGCAGAGATTTAATCAATAGGGGAAGTGGACTCTTCCATGGTAACAAGAAGTAGGTTCAAAGGTAATTAAATCCACGTGGAAAAAAAATTACACATCATATTTTCAGAAATTTTATTTCAATTTTCCGATTACTGTTAGTGTACTGTTTAAAATAACACGTTCACCAATGGAATAGTTTGGTTCCTCATATAATCATTCTTATTAATTTATATTCAAATAGAATCTTACGATAGACATTTTCATACATAACAAATTTTAATTCCAAAATTTACCCCGAAACCTTTAATCTCGAAATACTCGAGATCCGAAATGTAAAATCTTTAAAAAGATCATTATCAATTTACTGTGCCCTCGTGTCTGTATATATTTTGGAATGATTTGGCTTCTTTAATTATGGCAGTGGATGTGATGCCATAATAGTGCTACAATACCACAAGAGATGATGGGTCTTATAATTGATATAGGAATGAAAATTCCCAGCAATCAGTTGTTTATACACAAATCTAATTTATTTGCATTTCTTTGGCAGCTTCGTAATATAAATAAAAATATTAATTTGTTAATTTCAGCCAAGTGTTAAATAAGTTCCGATTCATTTAGCAGTTAAGAATACTACATCAGTTGGGTAATTCTAAACAAAGGAGGGTCAATAAAATTTCCTTATATACTCAAAAGTACTAAAAAAAAAAGAAAAAAGGTAACAGGCAGGAAGCAAACTCTTTCGTCGATGCCTTTCATCTGGTACTTTTCCTTTCTGCTGGAAGTTCGCTTTCATTCAGGCTGTCCCAAATAAGGGTGACCACTCTCAACCCTCCATCTATCGTCCAACTGCCTTAACTTCTTGCCTTTCTAAAGTGTTTGAATCTATCCCTAATAGGAAGATTCTTAAACACCTCTCTTCTCGCAATCTTCTGTCAGATCGTCAGTATGGGTTCCGCGAGGGATGCTCTACTGGCGATCTTCTTGCATATCTCTTTGACTCTTGGTCATCCTCCTTTCGGGATTTCGGTGAAACTTTTACTTTTGTGCTAGATATATTAAAAGATTTTGACAAAGTCTGACACACGTTCTTAATTTCGAAACTGCACTCCTTCGGTTTCTACCCTCCTATCTGTGCCTTCATCTCTGATTTTCTTTCTGGTCAAGCTATCGGTGCGTTTGTAGATGGCCACTAGATGGCTTCTAAGAGGTTAGGTGTATTGTACCGGCTCTGCGATTTTTTCATCCCCGCTCAGCTGTTGTCTCTGTACAAGGGTGTTGTCCGCCCCTGTATGGCGTACGCTTCTCATGTATGGGGTAGCTCAACTCGCACAGCTCTACCTGATTGGATGGAATCAACGGCTTTTCATCTCATCAATTTCCCATCTCTTACTGACTGTTTTCAATTCCTCTCTCTTCGCCTGAATGTTGCCTCATTCTCTCTCTACTATCGCTATTATAACTGACAGTCTGACACTGCTCTTCTGAATTCTCTAACCACATGCCTCCTCCTTTAAGGAGAACACGCAGTACCAGACTTTCGACACATTCTCATTCATTTTCTGTCCAATTCTCTAACGCAAGGGTTAATTGGTATTTTCAGTCTTTCATCTACTCAACCAGTGAACTCTGGAACAATCTTCCTCCTTCCATCTTTCCCCCTGTCCACTCTTTCAAACGCAGTGTCCAGGCATCTCGAAAATCCTAGACCCTGATTTTGTCTCTCTTCTTCTTCTAGGTGGGGGAGTTTTTGCGGACATTCGCCCTTAGCCCCCTCCTTCGTGTATAAAAAAAATATATACTGTATATACAGTGGTGCTCATAAGTGTTCGTACAGAGAAATATTTCGGTTAGTTATGAAACGTTTACTGTTCGTTTGGAAAAATTTAACAAAAAAAATTAAATATAATGTAAAACATCAAAGAACTTGAGGAAAATAAAAAAGTTAAAATGCAAAAGTTTTCGTACATTTATTTACAAAATTATTTAATACTTCGTGTGTCCACTGCAGACTTGAAGAATTACAAATTTTTATGAGTAGTTGGCTGTTTATTGATTAGAGACTGTTGGCAATTCTGAATTCTAGAATTTTCTCTTTGAATCTTCATGGAAGACGGATGACTGTAGAAGCTATTAGTAAGCAATGAGTCGTCGTAGTAAAGAGCTGTTTCCAGATCTTAACAGATCTGTTATTGCTGCATACGAGTTTGGGAAGAGAAGAGAAGAACTTCGAATTCCATTTACGACGGTTGCTTCAGTTATAAAGAAATGGAAAGACTTTGGAACAATCAGAACTCTGTGGACGACCTTGCAAGATTTCAGAACGTACGGCAAAGGTACAGAGAAAGAATGGCTGCTGCGAATCCACGAGTGACTGCAGATAATATTTGCCAAGCATTAAGACTGTCTCAGATCGATGTTTATCCCTCAAATGTACGTCGTACACTGAGAAAGAATGGTGTGCATGGAAGAGTTTCGCGAAGAAAACCTCTGCTATGAAAAGCGCACAAAGAAGCTCGTTTAAAGTACGCCAAGGATCATCAAAATGATGGATTTCCATTCTGAAAGAAAGTGCTTTGGACAGACGAGACCAAATTTGAATTATTCGGGAACAACGATCAACGGTATGTTTGGCGAAAATCAAATACTGCATTCGAGGAAAAAACATCCTTCCTAGGATTAAATATGGTAGTGGTAGTTTTCTTCTTTGGGGATGCTTTAGTGTCTGGTTCAGGAAAGCTTGTTGCCATCAATGGAA